>JAJTUV010000158.1:1762500-1810250 GCA_021653895.1 Mastomys natalensis | reverse complement strand
CCACACATAGACCCAAGTGACCTGGTCCCCAAGTTATTTCTGATGCCAATAGCCAATAGCTGGCAGAAGAAACACACACGGGTTTAAAGGTTCCTGGGCCCGGGGGTCTGAAAGAGGTGAGATGGGAGAGAAAGTTGCCATGGATAAGGAGTCAAGAGAACATGGCCAATTGGAATTAAGAGCAGCCCAAGTGAAACACAGTAAGTGATAACTTGGGGTTATCAACAGAAAATAGATTTTAACAGCATAGAGGGTAGATATTTGCTCAGCTCCAAGTGCTATGAGGATCTAGACAGATGGCCATTCAATCCAATGTTATCATTCATGCTCAATCAGCATCCTATAGCACCAGACCAGACACCTTAGCACTTTTGGCAAAGACAATTGCCAAAACAAGAGACTTTAGGGGTGCGGGTAACTTACCTGCCCAAGATATCGTTGAAACGTGGATCTAATTCAATGTTGTACTTGTCAATATAGTCATATAAATCTTCTGTTCCCAGAACCTTGGCTATCCTCACCAACTAATATCAAAGGAAAAAAAAAAAAAAAAAAAAAAAGCCACACCACAAGCACAATATATAATCACATCAGCAACTAATAAATGAGTTAAATAAAGTATTATGCCCTACAAATAAATGCTACCCCATAAAGTTTAATTCAAATTTTGGTATGTAGTAGGGGAAAATTTCATATAAAATTCCTAAATAAATTCAATTAGAAAATGTCTCAAAAAAAAAAAAAAGAAAATGTTCGAAAAAGCCAACTACTTTGCCTGGTTCTTTCTCCCTTAAAATGTCCCCCTAGTGGTCTTTTTCTCCTCATCACAACTCAAATGATGATGGCTCTTGTTTTAGAACTTGTCATATACACTTCTGCATTCACAATAGCTTTATTTTTTCAATTGCTTTTCTTCCCAGATTTGCCTACAGATAGACAATGAGCTATTTGAAGGTATTCCTCGCCACCTCATATCCCTCAATCCTGTATGGCACTTGACACAAAGCTACAGACTTTAAACTTTAGGTGACATCAAGATCAGCCAGAAATGGAGTTACAGGTGTTTGTGAGCCAAATGATGTGGGTGCTGGAAATGCCCAGGTCCTCTTCAAGAGCAACAATCCTTCTCAGTGTCTAAGCTGTCTATCCGGCCTGTGTGTGTGTGTGTGTGTGTGTGTGTGTGTGTTCTACTGAGCAATTCCCATGTTCACTTCACACAGAACCAAGAGCAAAACACTAAAAGGATGGATGTGTGTATATCCAGGAGGTGGTAGTGCACACCTAATCCCAGCACTTGGGAGATGGAAGCAGGCAAGTCTCTGCGAGTTTGAGGCTGGCCTGGTCTACAGTTCTAGGGCAGCCAGGGCTGTACAGAAAGATCCTGTCTTGACAGCCCCCTCCCCACCCCAAAAAAGATTATATCTAGCTGTTTCAAGGACCACTAAAGCTGGCTGAACAAGTAGAGAACTCTCAGATATTATGTATTATGAACTAGGCTAGGGAGGTGGGGTCTGTGGCAACTGTACTTTACACTAATTTTTTTTTTTAATTCTTTGATTTCTGAGACAGGTTCACTCTCCTTGAACTTGCTCTGTAGACCAAACTGGCCTTCAACTCACAGAGATCTGCGGCAGTCTCCTGCTGGGATTAAAGGCATGAGCTACAATACCTGGTGGGTAGGATGGGGGCAGGGATTGAAACAAGGTTTCACAGTGTAGTCCTAAAACTCAGAAACTCATATGCCATTTATCTTCCAGGTGCAAGGACTAAAGAAATGCACAACCACATCTGGATAGATTCTTAAATTTTTTAAACATTGTAGCCCAGGCTGGCTTGGAACTTACCAGGTAGCCCAGACCCACAGAAGTTTCTGATGAATTTCCAGATCTGACCATCTTTACACTAGGTCAGTACATTTCTTTTCTTTTTTTTTTTTTTAAAGCATAGAATAGAGTTTATTCAGGGCATGGGGAGGGGAGCTAGGAGGGTGGTAGAGGGAGGTGGGGGGAGAGAAAGAGTCAGTACATTTCTTAATGGGAGTAACATGTTATTACCTGATCATAATTGTCATGTCCATGGAAAAACGGCTCCTTCCGGAAGATCATACTTGCCAGCATACAACCCAAGCTCCACATATCCAAACTATAATCGTACATCTGTATTAAAGAAAACATCATTATCACATATGTATTCCCACGCTTGTCACTTCTCGATACAAAATAGACATTTTTATGTTGTGAGTATGCTGTCGTTCTCACATACCAAAAGAACATCAGATCCATTCAGATGATTGAGTACCATTGGTTGCTGGGATTTGAACTCAAGACCTCTGGAAGAACAGTCAGTGCTTTTTTTTTGTTTTGTTTTGTTGTTTTTTGAGTTAAAGTCTCCATTTATTTTGTTTTTTACAAAAATCCAACGTAAGACGTTTGTGTCATGGTTTGAAAGGAGCAGACAGATGGACAAGTTCTCTTATCAGAGCCCCCCCAGGAGGCCCCACCCTCCAGCTCCTTGTTCATAACAAGGCCACCCCAGACAGGAGCATTATAGGTGGTCCACTGGCCTGAGGCACCCCAGGGGTCTGTCACTCTGTGGGTGGCCCTTGACCTCAAGATAAAGAGCAACTGGAAAACAAAGCTGTCCTGGCCCTGGGAGCTGAGACTGGGTAGCTGAGTGTGACCCATGTTAGGTAAGAATCTGCACTAGGAGGTGACCCGTGGTGAGCAGCATCAAACACCAGGCAGGCTCCCCATACTTGTAGTGGCACAATCACGTCCAAGCATCTCCCTAACCCTCAAACCCAAATCACAAGCAGGGTTCAACTGCTTTGTCTCTGCCTCTTGCCTCTGACAGAGTCCCTCAGGTACCATCACTGTCCATGCTTGCTGCTGGGGTCCTTCAGGCCCAGAGGTGTCTCCCACAGGACACTCTGTCATCACTATCCCTCCACCACATTTCAGTGATACCCACGGTGACCCACCAAGGGGTTCTACCACAGAGACTGACTCTCTTATCAGTGCCACAGCACCATTTACAACCTCTCAATGAAAAATGAAATGGGGGGACAGCGATGTGGGATGTCCACCACAGCTCTGGCTTCCCTCCCCAATACTGGGAAAGGAAAACAAAAGATAAATAGCAGCCACATATTTAGAGCAAAGCACCACTCTTTGGCTCCCCTGAGGGAAGAGGGCTACTACTACAAGGGCTGGTGAGACACAGAAGGTTGGGGAAAAGTCTCAACCCCTTCGATGAGTTGCCAAAAACCAAATGTCCCAGGCAGCCCTTGGAGTCAGGTTCAGAAGATCCAGTGGAAGTTCTGCAGCAGCCTGGGCCTGCTGGCCTGAGGGCTCCCGGGGGCCGTGCCAGCCCTATGGCAGGAGGGATCTAGAGAGAAGTCAGGACAGCAGGCAGAGAGAACCCCGAGCAGCAGCACACGTGTCAGGCCTAGGAAGACGGAACTGGCTTAAGGCAGGTGAATGACCAGGACAGACCGAATTCTGCTTCAGCTGCTGGGGCTGGGGGGACAAGTCACAGGCCGAATTCCTGACACAACAGTTTTCCACTGCCATTGTACCCCAAGTTAGTTTACTTCACTTTCAGCCTGCAGTCAGTGCTCTTAACTGCTGAGCTGGTGGTTAAGGGACCCCCAAAATAGACATTAAAAAAAAAATAAAAAATCACTTTGCTCCCCAGCACTTGGGAGGCAGAGGCAGGTGGATTTCTGAGTTCAAGGCCAGCCTGGTCTACAGAGTGAGTTCCAAGACAGTTAGGGCTACACAGAGAAACCCTGTCTCGAAAAAAACAAAACCAAAATCACTTTGCTCATAGTAAGACATCAATAACACACTTCTTTCACTTAGTTATTGGCTTGTTTGGAACCTTGTGCATGCTAGGCAACTGAATGACCATTAGGTTACACTGCCAGTGTGTGTGTGTGTGTGTGTGTTCAGGATAGGGGGTGAGTGCAGAACGTACACGTGAGTGAAAGTAAAGTATACCCTGACAAAAAAATTCCAGAAAAGGCATGACTGCCTGGAGCTGGAGTCACAGGTGGCTATGAGAACCCATCTTAGGTCTAACACAAGGTTAGTATGTGCTCTTAACTTTTGAGCCAACACAGCCCCTCAACTAAGTTTTTTCCCCATTAATTTATTTATTCTTGTAACATCCCAATCTACCCCCTTACGCCCTCGCACAGTCCCCCCTCACCTCCACTTCTCCAATGAGAGGGTGGAACCCCCATTCCCACCCCAGGTTCCCCACACCCTGGCACATCAAGTTTCTACAGGGCTAGACACATTCTCTCCCACTGAGGCCAGACAAGGATTCCATTGGGAGAATGGGATCCACAGAAAGGCAACAGCTTTAGAGATAGCACCTGCTCCAACTGTTGGAGGACCCAGAAGATCAAATTTCACATTTGCTACAAAGTCCAGCCTGTATGCTCTTTGGATGGTGGTTCAGTCTTTGAGAGACCCAAGGGTCTAGGTTAGTTGATGATGTTGGTCTTCCTGTGACATTCCTATCCCTTCCAGGGCCCTTAATCTTTCCCCCAACTCTTCCATAAGAGTCCCCAAGCTCTGTGTGGCTGTGGGTGCATGCATCTGTTTCAGTCAGGGGCTGGTAAAGCCTTTCAAAGGACAGTTATGCTAGGCTCTTACCTATCTTCTTCAACTCAGTTTTAAAGCAAATTGTAAATACTACTTTGAGCTGCTTTTTTCACTAGCAGAAGAAAACCCTGCAATTTTACTCTGTGAAGAAATCCAAGGATCACCTTGAGAGGAGAGAGGGTCTACCCTATTTAGTTAACTCTTTGAGAGAGGATACCACTGCACAGCCTTGGCTGGCCTAGAACTCACTATGTCCCCCAGACTGTCCTTGAACAGTCTGCCTCTGCCTCCTGAGTGCTAAAGACTAAAAAGCATACGCAACCATATGGCACCATACCCAGCAAGGTTGCATACTTTAGAGCACTGACTGCTCTTCTAGAAAGCCAGGTTAAGAGTCCAAGCACTCACATAGCAGCATGTAAGTAACTCAGTCAAGGAATCCAATACCATATTCTTACCTCCATGGGCACCAGGCACAAATGTGATACTCAACACATACAATTGAGCAAAGCACCCATACATATAAAATTATATAAATCTAAAAAAAAAAAAATTGAAGATTTAATTGTATGCATGAATGTTTTGCCTGTGTATGTATGTGTACTCCATACATAATTCAGTGTCTGCAGAGGACAGAAGTAACTAATTGTTGTGAGCCACCATTAGGTTCTAGGAGCGGCACCCAGTCCTTTGACAAGAGCAGTGCTTTTAACTTGTGAGGCATCTTTCCCACCTCCCTTTTTTCACTTTTTAGGACAGGGTCTTACACTGTAGCCCAAAGCAGGTCTCAATCTTGTGGTAATCCTCCTGCTTCAGCCTTCAAAGTGTCAGGATATCAGTGTGAACGCTCACACCTGGAATGTGTGTGTAGGTAGGTGGGTACTCTTTATATATGAGATCAACTTAAGAGATGTGTAAGGGTTGCTTCTTTCTTTTTAAAAGAATCTCACATAGCCCAGGCTGGCCTTGAACTGATCCTTCTACCTGTCTCCTAAAAGCTGGATTAAGCGTGTACAACACATCTTCCACATCAAGAGAATCTTTTTGGGTATCTTCTGGTTCTGCTTTAGGTAAATTTAGGACCATAACTTAACACCATCACACACAAAAAGGTAACTCATGTGCATTTTGCCTAAAGAAGAATAGCTATGGATATGATAAATGGTTTACTCAAAGCACAAACTGATGTTTCTGCAAATTATGTCTAAAATAAGCACAGGAATAATACTGTACTTATATTCTTTTCTTACCTGATAATCTACAAGTAGTTCTGGACCTTTGAAATATCGGGAAGCAACTCGACATTATACTCTTGGCCAGGATGGTAAAACTCAGCTAAACCCCAGTCTATTAGCCGAAGCTGAAAGGGAAAAAGAGAGAGAACAAGTCACATGTAGCTCATTCCAACACTGGATGGAGTACTCCAGAGTAGGTATCCTCGCCCAGGAGCTCAGATCCTTGCCAGCACCTCACAATATCATCTCATCCTCATTTTAGCTACTTTAATATTCATGGAAACTTATAAGAAAATCTGTTCTGGCACAGATCACCTATTTAGATACCCTTTTCAAATGGGTCTTATATCACATGAGGGAAGAATGTGAAGAAAGTAGTTTTGTTTGTTCTCCACTGAGCCCACCACATTGCTATAATTGGACTGTACACACTTCACACATTCTGGACATCTGTGTGGCAATTCCTAGAAAGCAGTATGCTGGGACATAGCATGGGAACGCTGTACAGCAGCTCCCCACAAGCCGTGCCCTCAGCATCTCTCCATATGTTGTCATTTGTAATATTTTGAACAAACCAGTAAATCTATTTACCTAAATTCTAAAAGTTCTAGCAAGTTAATTGAACCAGAGGATTGTGTGATCTCAAGCAACAGCAGTTGTTCAGAAGCACAGATGGAAAGCCCTGGGGCTTGTTACCAGCATTTAAGAGGGCAGAAGGGGCAGTTTTAGGAGTTTGCTACGTCTAGGTAGTGAGTGCTTAAACTGGACGGAATTAGGACACTCTGGTAGTGTCTAATGTAGAATTCATTATTAGCTTACTCAGACAGAGAAATTCCTTTTCTTCTTGGCATATGTTTCTTCCTGGCATTGCATTGCTGGGTCCACTCCAGTACACCCAAAAGTGTCATTTTCTATTGGAACCCCAAAGAACATCGTTCTATACTGTGCTGGCTAGTTTTATTTCAACTTGATACAAGCTACAGTCATTTGGGAAGAAAAAAACCTCAATTGAGAAACCTTAATTGAGACTGGTACGTAGGTAGGCAAACCTGTAGTGCACTCTTGACTGAACAGGCCAGTAATAGCAATCTTCATGGCCTCTGCCATCAGCTCCTGCCCTCTGGGTTCCCTCAGTGATGGACTGTGTTGTGAAACTGTAAGCTGAAGTATACCTTCCTCCGTGAGTTGCTTTTAGTCATGATTTTTATCCCAGCAATGGAAATCACAACTACAACATGCCCCTTAGTTAAAACTATAATATCCTCTGTTATCTGTTACCCTTCTCCCTAATCCCTCCTTCCTTCTTTCCTTCCTTCCCTTTCCAATACCTCTCTGAAACAGGGTCTCACTATATAGACCAAGCTGGGCTGAACTCAGAGCAATCTCCCAGTTCAGCCTCTTAATCTATGAGACTTCTTGCACAATCGCTTTAGTCACCACACTTGACTCAAACATAAACGCTTCAGAGACAAAAATTTTGTCTGCTTTGTTCACTCATATACCTCCAGCCTCGAAACCCCTATTATGTGGCATATGTCAAACACCGTATTCATTGAATGAATAAGTCACCTAAATCTCCAACGACTACAACAGTAATCACTGTGTGAGAGGTGGGTTTGGGCAGCTTAAAAAACTCAATGTCAGGGTATAACATAACAAGACACTGCTTTGGGTTGCCAAGATGGTTCAGCAGGTTTATACACAAAGCCTAATTAATGATCTCAGTTCAAGCCCTAGGACTCACATGGTAGAAGGAAAACTGGATACCAAAGTATTCATCTGATCTCTATACATCTGCCATGGCATGCACATATCCACACTTATATACACATTCCCAGTTTTCCTTGACTCAATGGTAAGTTTTAAAGAATTATTATTTTAAGAAGAAAAAGCTGGAGATTATATCTATGTGTGTGTGTGAGATATAATGGAGATGTGCTTCCTTATAAACGAAGTTTGACAGTCTATTACTTTACCTTTCTGAGCTCATGATCAATCATGACATTATGGGGTTTCACATCTCTGTGCATAATCCCCATGCTGTGACAATAATCCAGGGCCTACAAGAAAGGAAAATGCACTTGCATGAGTTACTGTTTTTAGGTGTTTACTTTCTCTTCTATGTCAGTTTTCCTTCTAGCCTTACAACAATCCAGGGAATCAGGAAGAGTAGTCACTCTCAGCTACTTCTGAAGAACTAGTTCACATAGTTCACACTTAAGGCTCTGACATCCAAATTACAAGCCTCCCTACTGCCCCCGCCCCAAAGACGGGGTTTTGCTATGTTGTAGCCCAGGCTACTCTCAAACTTCAGTGTCCTGAGTGCTGGGATTATCAGTGTGTACTGCTCTTTACTTATCTAAGTATCCTTTCTGTTCAGAAAGACTAAAAGTACACTGCAACTGCACAACTTCTTATTCAAAGCCTTGATTATTTCTACAAACACATTCCCCTCAAAAGAAAATTTAGCCTACCAACATTTATTTTAAAGACACGATCTTACATATGAAGGACAAAGTATTTCTTTACTAGCAGAGTAGGAATGCATCACCAGTTGTCTGCTTATATGACTATTTTATCTACACACACCACCATGCCTATTGGTGTACACTCCATCGATGGCTGTTTTCTTGCTCTAACAGCAGAGACGAAGAGTAAGACAAAGACTTCAGCCTTATAAAGAATGTCAATCCTGGCCTTTGTCAACCAACACCATTAGCTAAGTTCTTGTTCTTCCTGAAGGACAGCCTGGGTTTCTAGCTTGTAGGGCTGGGCAAACACATCTATAACTACATGTCCTGCCTTCCACATGAGCCAAAAAATGATCACTGTGTAAGATGCTTTTAGAGGGGGCAACAAGGTCAGTGTTCCACTATAGGACTCTGGATGGCCTAGAACTCACTATATAGACCCAGACTGTTTCAAAACCAGTTATCTGCCTGCCTCTGCCTCCCAAGTGCTGGGATCAACAGCTTGTACAAACAAGCTTTCTTTTGAGACTTTTAAATCTTAAATAAGCTGGCATGGTATTGACCTATGACTAATAGGAAACTTTCTCCAACTCTGAGCAGTTCTCTCCTTATAAAGCTAATCTTGTAATTACTGAGTGGCAAGATGATTTGTGAGGTCACTTTAAAAATTAAAGTCCACCTGTAATCAGCAATCTCTAAGAAGAAATTTACAATCCTTAGAAAAATGACCTTCTGAGGGTTTAGTTCAAGATTCTTATCTTTTCTTGAGACAGGGTTTTTCTGTGTAGCCATGGCTGTCCTATTATGACCAAGCTGGTCTGTCTCTGCCTCCTAAGTGCTGGGATTAAAGGTATGAACCACCACTACTCCATTAAGAATCTTTTTTTAAAAACCCATTTGTTTGTTTCTTGACAAACACTGTAGCCCAGGATAGCCTTTAACATGTGGCAGTCCTCATACTGGGATTACAGTTAAGTCCCATACCTCCAGGCCAGTACATAAGAATAAACTGTTCTCACACTGTTATTTCCACTCCGTTTTCTTTAAGGCATTCTAGGGCTGGAGATACAGGTAATTGCTGACGTATCTGTTTGGCATGCAGCACAGAATAAAAACTCTAACAAAAACAGGCATTCTAAAGCTGGGTGTGATAGGTCATAACTCTTCCCTGTGAGAGGCTGGGAAAGAAAGATTAACAAGATAGGCCTGCCTGGACAGGACTGACTTGTGAGTCATAGGGCAGCCTTGCTTCAGAGTAGGGCTCTGCCTCACAATACCTACATGTTCAAATTACAGTTCTATTGCACCCCATTTCATAACTAAGATTTTACCCAAGAATATATATACTAAATATATTTTAAAACTATTGTTGAAGCCCCTGCTTTCAGCACATATCACAAAACTAATCCCCTGGGTTTCTATACCATCAAATAAACTTGTAAAGCAAAGAGCAATTTAAAAATATTTAATACCTATAATTACTCACTTTCAGAATTTCATACATGTAAAATCGAATGTCATAGTCTGTTAACGTCTGGTACAATTGCTGTTAAAGACAAATGAAATAGTTGAGCTATAAAACAATGCTAAGATGAAAATTTCTTCATCCTAATTAATTTCGAGTAAGAACTGGTCCATTGATCATGATCCCAAGATTTGTTTTTCAAATGCTCTCTACCTCTCCACCAAAAATTCACTTTTTTTTTTTTGTTTTTTTCGAGACAGCGTTTCTCTGTGTAGCCCTGGCTGTCCTGGAACTCACTCTGTAGACCAGGCTGGCCTCGAACTCAGAAATCCACCTGTCTCTGCCTCCCAAGTGCTGTGATCAAAGGCGTGCGCCACCACCGCCTGGCAAAAATTCACTTTCAAGAGACTCTTCTGAGTCTTCACTCCTACAGGTCCAACACTCCATCTGTGTTTAAGGAAAGTGCCTCCATTCTTCAGTTATACCAGAGTAGAGAACTGTAGACCACCTGAGGTTCTGCATTCAAAGATCTGTATTGTAATATGTTTGTGTTACAGCAAAATCTTACATGACCTTTTCTCATTATCTTTTATGATCCATATCTCAGAGGATGGAGTACAGCTCAGTGATAGCTGAGTTGCCAGGCGCAACTCTTAAGACCTGGGTCCAATATCCAGCAGAGCAAGTGTAAGGAAAAAGAGCAATAACCTGAAGTTCCTAAGGATCTTAAGAAATATGCTATTCCTTGTATTATATAACTATTAGACAAATAATATATTCTTGAACATGGTTGCCTAAAGTCAACATGTACTGCCACCTTCACTAGTATGGACACCAGCATAAACTGTTAAATGAATGATAAATGTGGTAAGATATAAATGTCCTAATTACTCTAAGAGTACTAAACAAATACAAGTGTAAAAATATCTAGACATGGAAAGCAGACATTACTTTAGCACTAATAAAAACAAGCAAAATGCAAGCTCCTTTTGTACTGGCATTCCCAAAGACTCTCTACATAATCTAAAAATCCAGTAGTTTTAAATGGTTACAGATGATACCTTGAAGTCTGTGTTGTTTACATGTTCAAAAACCAAGGCAGGGGTTCGTGACTAAGGGAAGAAAAAGAAAACACATTAGTATTGGCCCTGACAACTTTAGTTTTCAGCTTGTAGGTGCTGTGTAGTCCTTGCTGCAGTACTAAAGAAACCTTGTCCACTCTGATCATTACACACTTAGGTTATTTTTTTGGAAGGATTTTGAAGAAAAGCTCTCTGCGCAGCTGAAATCTCACAAGGCTTGAGGCGGCCCAACCATGTACCTATTGTTCACTAGTACTGGGCTAACACATTTTGTTTTTAGTGTTATCAATCTTCTAGGAGTAACAGACTTTGTCTGTGAATGAGTGTGTGTGCCTGTGTGTATTGAATCTCTTCTTTCAAAGCAGGTTAAATGTGTAACTGATTTAGAACATTTAAGCATTAAATGGTGATGACCATGTTAACATCACTGTACTTACCACAGGGTCTTTTACAATGTCTGCAAGTGTGATGATGTTGGGCCCACCTCTCAAATTCTCCAAAATCTTTATTTCACGCTTAATTTTCTTCTTTTTTACTGGCTGAAATAGTAAACAGTAAAACTGTATCAGAAAAAAAAAGTATCTCCTGGTACATCTCAAAGTTACAGTAATACAAAAAAGCTTCTGACAGTGCCAGTGTACTCATATATATTAAATAAATAACTACATAAATAAATCTAAAAAAAGAAAAGAAAAAAAAATCTTTTGGGCTGGACAAGGAGGAGGACAACCTTTAATCCCAGCACTCATGAGGCAGAGGCAGGTGGATCTCTTGTGAGTTTGAGGCTAGTCTGGTCTACAAAGCAAAGACCAGACCATCAGGGCTCTGTTACAAAACAAAACAATCAATGGCGCTGGAGAGATGGCTCAGCATATAAAGGCATGTGCCACCAACACTGCTGACCTGAGACTCATTCCCTGAGTCTGTGTGATAGAGAATTGACTCTTGAAAAATTGTCAAAAATTTCCAGTCACAAAGTAAGTAAATAATGTTAAAATAAAGTTTTTTAATATATTAGGCAAAAAGAATGGGTCTTCTTCATTCCTTCCTGTACAGTCTTCCTATAGCCCAGGTAGCTTTGAATTTATACCAATGTTCCTGCTTTGCCTCCTAAATGTACTTTAAAGGAATGGAATGTCTTTTAAAATGGTTAATAGCTAAAACTATTAGTTGTGCATTTGTGATGCCTGTAGACTACCATTAAAAGATTGTGAGACAAGGAAAGTGCTACAAATGCAAAGTGTTTGGAAACTTCTATTTCTTAGTAGCAACAGACAGGCGAGGTAAGTCTCCAGGATAGTGCGGCTCAGCAGGCAGTGCATGAAAAAAAAACAATATAAGCTGCATATTGACAGTCCACTGGCTAAACATGACTTGTGTGATATTTCAAACAACCTTGAGCAAAAATTTATTTATTTTAAAATTTTTATGATTATGGGTGGTGTTTTGCCTGCATGTACATTGTGCCTATGTGTGCCTGATACCCTAAGAGGGCAGAAGTCATCATCAGATCCTCTAGGAGTACAGTTTAAGATAGTTATAAGCTGCCATAAAGGCTAGGAATCAAAGCCAGGTACTCAAAGAGCAGCTATTGCCCTGAACCACCGAGTCATCTCTTCATTCTAGAGTCAACATTTTAAAACATCAGAATGCAAATATGGGTTTCTAGATTCTCTTAGCAAAAAGAAAGCATCAAGAAACACTAGACATGCACTGTTACATGACACTAGTCACCTGCACCTAAGAAGCAACTATCACCTTTCCTTTTGTAGGGGAGGGTGTGTGTGTGTGCATGTGCTGTATATGTGTGTGAATGTAAAAGCTAGGTCAATACTGGGCATCTCTTCAATTGCTTCTCTATTACATTTGTTATAAATGTTATATGTAACATTTATTTACTTATCAATAAATCCCATGGCATGTGCATGGAGGTCAAAGCACAACTTAAGGAGACTAAACTGAGATTGTCAGTCTTGGCTGCAAGCATCTTTACCTGATGGGCCACATTGCTAGTCCTCTACCTTTTGTGATACAGTCTCTCATTAAATGTGAATAATGATTAGCCTGCCTGGCCAGCAAGTCCCCAGGCATACACACTCCAGTCTCTACAGGACATACTATATGACTGGCTTTTTAGGTGGTTACTGGGGATCTGAATCCAGGTTCTCAGACTTGCATAGCAAGTATTTTTCTAACTAATATTCCCATCTGTTATTTTGTCTGTTTCTCCTTCTTGTAGCACTAAGAATCAAACCCAAGGCCTCCACACTCTAAGCAAGCGTTCTACCAGCATGCCACACGCCCAGACAGTTCCTCTTTCTAACAAGGCATGCACCTCCAGGTTTGTCTTAGTCCTAACCATTCATATAGTTCAAGTGCAGGTGATGATACCACATTAACTGCAGTAATGTCATCTGCTTGCCTTTCTTATCCTTATAGAGATAATGATTTGCTTATTGAAAACCAATCATAGGAGTAACTGTAGACAAGACATGGCACTGTAAACTTGGGAAACAGGAGCCTACATTTCTACTCCCCTCTTTGACCACATTCTAATTATCCCTTCTCTTGCTTTAGGTTCGATCTGTCAAGCTAATAATATCAGATGTTCTACTGACTTCAGAGGATAGAATGGGTAGGCTAAACTACTAAAAAAAAAAAAAAAAAAAAAAAACATTTTAAGTAACATGTATAAAAAGACATCTATATGAATAGATTCCACATTCCAAATAACTGTTTCTTTTTAAAGATTTATTTATTTATTTATTGTATATGAATACACTGTAGCTGTCTTCAGACAAAATAGAAGAAGACATCAGATCTCATTACAGATGGTTGTGAGCCACCATGTGGTTGCTGGAAATTGAACAAGATCTCTGGAAGAGCATTCAGTGCTCTGAACCATCTCTCCAGTCCCTCGAAATAACTATCGACATTGTTTCTCTTCTTATACTCACCTTGAGAATTTTAACAACAGCTTTTTCATTATTTGTGATGTTGACGGCTTCAAATACTTCACTGTATTTTGCCCCTGCCTAACTTTCGAACAAGCTGGTAGTCATCTTGATTTCTGTGGATAAAAACAAAGTGACAATCATTTCAATATCAAATCTTCCATTTTCTAAAACTGTATTTTTGCCAGACCTGGTGGTACACGCTTGTAATTCCAGCCTTGGAAGTGAACACAGGAATATTTGCATTCAAGATCACCCAGGTCTGTTTATAGAAAGCTTATTGACAGCCTGGGCTACAGATGACTGAAGAGAGAAAAAGAAACACACACACACACACAATGGAGGAAGAGATAAAGAGACAGACAACTCTATTATTAGTATATGTAACACAAGAGAGATATTAAAAAAAAAAAAAAAAAAGCAGAAAAATTTGAGGCTATGGCTCAATTGGCAAAGCACTGACCTACCATACACATGGTCCTAGGTTCAATCCCCAGAACCATGTAAACCAGACATGGTAATACACATCTATATTCCTAACATTTAGGAGGTGAGTATCAGGAGCTCAAGGTCATCCTCAGCTACATAGTTCAAAGCTAGCCTAGGCTGTGTGCAATCCTGTCATTATTATTGTTATTATTATTGTTGTTAAGCTTTCTCAAATGTTTACCTCAAACTGTTATGTACTAATGGCACAGAGCACATAGTTAGCTTGTATTGAGATTTAAGCATTACTTTCCCTTCAATAACAGCTTTGTATGTTTTCTTGCTTCATACTACTGGTCCACTGTTGGCACTTAGTAGAACTCAACAAATGATGTAAGAGTGTTATAGACACACCTAAAAGCAGCCCTTTCCTATCTGGCCTCTTTTTCTACAAAATATAATAGTTTGATTTCTCACCTGTCCTTCAGGACAAGATCTGACATGTAATAAAACTTGCAACCAAATTAGCAATAGTGAACCATGGGGGTCCTGCACTCTGTTAGCTAATAAGAACATTAGAGCTTATAGACAGAGTAAATAACAAGGCCATGTTAATCATTTCCCTCTTCCCTGATGCTTACTCAGAGGCTTGTGCTCTAATTAACAATAAACGTAATTCCTTTGGGAGGCCTGGCTAGTTGCAGGGGTATGAAAATGTAATCTCAGGACTCAGGAAGGGGAATAGCAAGTCTGAGGCTAGCCTGGGCTACAAAATGAAGGCTCACTATAAAAAGCAAACAAACAAGCAAGCAACAACAAACCAATAAGGCTACTAGTAACTCTACTAGATATAGTAGTACACACCTATTCCCAGATATTTGGGAGGCTGAGGCAGTAGATAACAAATTTAGGGTTTGCCTAGGATACGGAGTGAATTCAAGGTCAGCCTATTTGTCTTACAAAAACATTATCTCAAAATAAAAAATAAAGCGGGGCTGGTAGCACATGCCTATAGTAACAAACCCTAGTCCTTGGGAGGTAAAAGCAGGATGATCAGAAGTTAAAGCTCATCCTAAGTACACGAGAATATGTCTCAATATACATCTTCCCCAAGAAAATGGAGCTGCAGAGATGACTTAGTGTTAAAGAGGGAAGACCCAGCTTCAGTTCCCAGCACCCACATGGTGGCTTAGAAACCATCTGTAAACTTCAATTCTAGGGACCTGACCCCATCTCCTGATCTCTAAGGACACCAGGAAAAACATGCATATATATCTCAAATAAGTAAATCTTAAAATAAATAAATATGGACTGGCAAGCAAGATGGTTTAGAATGTCAAGGCCCTTGTTATAGAAGACTCCATTCGTTCGATTCTCTGGTCCCATACTACACAGAAAGACCCCTCTCCCAAGACTCATCATCAAATAAACAATTGTAATAATTAACACACACCCCATGAAATAAAATAAGATGAAAAACTTGACTGAAAGGTAGCTCAGTTAAAAATACTCTGCCACACATATGCACCTCCAATGCATAACCTGAGCGTGCTGGTGCACCCCTGCAATCCCAGCTCTGGAGAGCGGAGGCAGGAAGACTACAAATTCAATGTCATCCTGGGCTAGAAAGCAAATTTGAGGGCAGTCTGGGAGACTGGAGATATAACCCGGCAGTTGAGTATCTGCCTAAGGTTATAAGGCCTTAGGTTTAATGCTAAGTAATTGGGGGGGGGGGGCTACATTCTATTTCTTCTTATAATACAGTATGTACCATTATCAGCCATTCATTTTTCTCGAGCAGTTAAAAGGAGAAAGAAAAGAACATGAACTAAGAACAATGGACAGTCTCTCAACAAAGGTATATAAACTAATAACAAACAGCAAATAGCACCAAGCGAACATTCAAAGGGGCTCTCTAATACTATTTCATAGAGCTATGAATAAGGCACTTGATTTGAAGATAAGATTCTTAAGACTACTGCAGTAAACAGAGGTTTAAATAGAGTTCAAAGTCTGTGACATCATAAAATTGTTAAGATTATCAAATAGTGATAACATTTATTGGTTTGTACCAATAATTCTAAGACAAGATCTTAAGACAAGAGTGTTTCCTTCTGTGCATAAAAATTTGCTTGCTGTTAAACATCACAGCATATTAGAATGGAAAACATATGACACTTCAGGGAGACAGTTGTAACCAAGTATAGAAAGTCACATGGAGTCAGATATAAAAATACAGTATATGGGAGTTAAATTTTATTTATTTTTGAAACAAGGTTTACAAGCCTAGGTTGACCTATAATTCAAGGTCATGTGGCCTCAGCTTCTCAGATTTCTACATTTAGCTGAGTTATAGTCAGTTATTTATATGTATAGAGTAATACTTTGTGAGTATATGTGTATAGCAATTTTAAAATGCTTTATATTTGTACTCAGCTATCAAATGCTTATATCACAAAAGTGACAAAACTATTCAATTAAATGTCATATTCAGACAGGAAACACAAACATTCAAATGAGCCTCATTTGATGGTAAACATGGTTGTTGAAGGAAACAATAGCTTTTGAGAATGTAATTGGAGTACATTTCTATGTACTCCATGGGTCTAGGATAGTCATGGAAAGGGTCCATGGAAAGTGACAAAGGTCATGGGAAGGATAAAAGTTTAAATTCTGTTTCTCAGCCTTTATTATCACCATGGGACAGAACTCGGATCCCCAAAATGCTTATAAAATTAAGAGTTTGGTAATTCAAAGTCTCTCACCTATATTGAATGCGGAGGAGCCACACTCACCTTTACCTCAGCCCAGGCAAGTCCCATACTTGTGATCTACCTGCAAACCTACAAACTGGGCTACCAAACTGGCAAGCTTATCCTTGTCCTTGAGCTTTGAACAGGTTAGGGAAGGCTTGCTAACACGGTCAACAAATCTACAAGGTATATATCACTTTGGGTGAGTACAGAGAAGTAAATGGAATTACCCCCATTCCACCACATGTGATTCATAGTCCCAGTACTCTCGGGGTCTGTGTGTGTTAACATCTGTGTAAACTCTGGCCCTGCTTGGCACGGGTCCCGACATGTCAGACAGGTTGACGGACAAAGCTGAACTTGATGTTTGAAGATCTGGTAATCGCTGTGTTCAAAAGCAGAAGTTGGTAAAACTTTGTTTCAGATCCTTTTTCTTCACACTGCAGAAACAAAATGTAAAAAAAAAAAAGAAAAAGACAAAAATATATTATTTTTTCAAAGTACATTGCCAAGAAAACTATTTTACTCAGAAATCCGCTGCCTCTGTCTCCCAAGTGCTGGGATTAAAGGCCACTACTGCCCAGCTCTTGAATAGTCTTTGTAAGAGAGCCTAGAAAATAAAAACAGCACTGAATAGATGCAATAGCAATGCCAGTGTTTGATACAGAAAATTGAGATAAACTTGATTTCAAACCTAAAAACAGAATAAACTTTAAAAAAAAACTGCTGACAGGTGTGGCAGCAGACACCTATAATCCTATCACTTAGGAGGTGGCCCAGGATTTCTAGGTCATTATCTATATGGAGTTTGAGGCCAACTTGGGCGGGACACCCTGTCACAAAGCAGACACCCGTCACAAAGCAAACAATAACAACTACAAATAAACATATATCTTTAGAAAAGGGCCAAGCACACTTGAGGAAGAGGCATAAGAAACAGAAATTCAGGGTTAGCCCTATTTATCAAGTTGCCAGCCTAGACAACATGAGAGTATCTCAGAAGCAAAACAGCAAAAACCCACAAACAAAACAAATCCCACAAAACAAAAACACAAGTCAACAACAAAATCTGGGGGGAAAACAGTACATTTTTATACCCATGTATCAAATCAAATATCCTCCTGACATTTGTCTTCTTTCACTGAAATCCCCACAACACTTGTTGATCCCTGTACTGCACATTTAATGAAAATGTACTGGCTCTTCCAAGTGATAACTTCATAGAGACATATGCAGTTTTCTGGTTCATAATACCTAATTTTATTCAAGAGCCAGTCTGGTCTACACAGGATGCAGGCCAGTCAAGGTTACATTGCAAGACCTTATCTCAAAACAATACTACCATCACACACAACCAAAAAACAAAACAAAGCAAAACACTAAAAATCAAAAGGGAAGCAAACAACACATGAGAACTTAACACAAGATACTTCTCTTAATTGTTGGGTCTCAGGGAAGAAGATGTAATAGATAATACTGACAAATGAGACAGAGGCAAATTAAAGATTTATACTAATGTAAAATTGTGAAGTTGATATATAACCATATTAGGAAAAGTTCCTGAAATAACTAAGTGTGCCCACATGTATATATACGTAAGAGCACACTCATAAATGAGAAAATATATACTACAAAATATTAGATTGGGTAGGGGCTGAAGGATGGTTCAACAGCTACTTGTGGTATACGCCTATAATTCTAGCATGAGGGAGATACAGTCAAGATTTCTGAGGGTCTGCTACTCAGATAGTTCAGCCCTAGTGAGCACCAGGCCAATCAAGACCCTGTTTCAAAAACGAGGTCAATGTATTAAGAGAGTAACCAGTTATTTATTCTCTGGCCACCATAACAACTGCACGTACATATACACTCTCAAATATGTACATTGGCACACACACACAGACATAAGCTAAGTCAAACACCAGACACACACACACACACACACACACACACACACACAAATATGTACACTGGTGCATACACAGACATAAGCTAAGCTAAACACCCCCCACTAAACACCCTCCCATGACTGCTCTTTCAGAGGTCCTGAGTTCAACTTCCAGCAACCACATGGTGGCTCACAACCATCTGTAATGAAATCCAATGCCCTCTTCTGGTGTATCTGAGGGCAGCTACAGTGTACTTACACACATAAGCCCCCTTTTTAGGAAAAGACAGTTAAAATATAACTGCAGGTGTATGGTGGCACATGCCTTTTAATCCCAGCACTTGGGAGGCAAAGCCATAGACAGATCTCTGTGAGTTCAAGACCAGCCCGGTCTACAAAGGAGTCCCAGGACAACCAAGGCTGTTACACAGAAATTCTGTCTTAAAAAAAAAAAAAAAACAAAAAACAAAAACAAACCCAACCAAAAACAACAACAACAAAAAAACCCAAAACAAAAAACCACAAACCAAACCAACCAACCCAAAAAAAAAAAAAAAAAAAAAAAAAAAAAAAAAAAACAAACCCAACCAAACCCAAAAAGGGGCAACTTGAGTTACAAGGACATCAATGTTCTTTGCATTTATCTTATATACGAATGCCTTATAATTTCATTCTTTGAGGGAGAATAATATTCTACTGCATTTACGAAGTATACGTTGCTTATCTACTCATCTGTTGGCCTGTACACTTGACCTGAATCAACATTTTAGCTACCATGAATGGTATTGCTATGCACATGGGTATAGAAGTATTTGAAACCTTGCTATTGATTCACAACTGTTGACTTGTGGTAATCTGTTGGTTTTTGTTTTGTTTGGTCTTTTTGTTTTTCTGAGACAGGGTTTCTCTGTAACTCTGGCTGTCCTAAAAACTTGCTTTGTAGACAAGGCTGGCCTAGAATTCACAGATTATCTGCCTGCCTCTAACTTCCAAGTGCTGGGATTAAAGGTATGTGCAGCCACCACCCGGGTGGATTTTGAGTCACCACTGCCTGGGGTGGGATTTGAGATAGGACTTGCTATACATCGCAGGCTGGCCTTGAATTTACAATCCTCCCACTTTTGCCACCCAAGTGTACTTCTCTAAAGGTTAGGGCTATTCCTGTCCTTTTATGTGTTTATTGGTGTTTTTTATCACTTTAATCAAATATCTATCCCAGATTGTCATCCATTCTGTTGTCTACAGTTTTGGTGTCATATCAATACTACTATTAATCTTTGTCTCACATTTAATTTTGAAACCATTTACAATAAAAGTTTAAAATACTAGGTTTATCCAGTCACTCTTAAAAGAATTAAACTGAATCCCAACCTCATACCCATTATAAAATCAATTCAAACTCCATCACTTAATATCACTCAACAAAGGATTAATATCTAGAATATATGAAGACCTAAGAAAATTATGCCCAGGGGTCAGGAAGAGGGCTCAGCAGGTAACAGTGCTTTCAGAACAGACCTAACAACCTGGCCTGTCCTCTGACCTCCATCTACACAGGGCTTTAATTTTAATTTTTTTAATTTTTTTTTTTTTTTTTTTTTTTTTTTTTTGGTTTTTCGAGACAGGGTTTCTCTGTATAGCCCTGGCTGTCCTGGAACTCACTCTGTAGACCAGGCTGGCCTCGAACTCAGAAATCCACCTGCCTCTGCCTCCCAAGTACTGGGATTAAAGGCTTGCGCCACCACCCCGGCTACACAGGGCTTTTTTAAAAAGAAAATTAAGGCTGAAGAAATGGCTCCAAGCACCAGACACATGCCACATGGTTACCATACGTACTCAGAAAATAAAGCCTTAAAAAGGAAAGAAAGGATGAAAGGACAGAGGGAGCTAGAGAAATGGCTCAGTATTGACAACACTCACTACTCTTGCAGAGGATCTGAGTTTTGTCCCCAACACCCACATTCCTGACCATTTGTAACTCTTGTTCCAGGGTATTCAATGTCCTTTTCTGGCCTCTCCATGGACACTGAACACACACAGTGCACAGACATGAATGCAGGCAAAATACATAAAGACACAACCTAGAGTCACTTGGCAAGAATCTCAATAAAGGACTATCTACACAGGCTAGTCTAGGGACATGTCTGTGAAGAAATGTCTTAAGACAGGCACTGTGTCCTGAACTGTGTAAGAGTGGAGGTAATATCACTAGATGCTTTAAGCTCCCCACATTGACGAGCTGTAACCCAAAGCTATGAGCTAAAATAAGCTATTTCACCCAAATTGTTCTTTCTTGGGATTTTTTTCCCTTTATAAACATTCTTTTTAGAAGCCAGACATCGGGGTACACATCTTTAACCCAGCTCTTGGGAAATAGCTCTGAGTTCTCAGCCAGCCTGGTTTACAAAGCAAGTTCAGGACAGCAGGGCTACACAGAGAAACCCTGTCTTGAAAACCCAACAAAACAAAACTGCACATTTAGATTTATTTATGTTTATATCTTGCCTCAGTATATATACTGTGTAATGTGTGTATGTATGTGTGTGTATGTGTCACACAATCAACATGCACGGTTGGTGTCCAATTAGCCAGGAGGGTACTAGTTCCCCTTGAACTGGAGTTAGAGATGTTGTGTGTGTGTGTGTGTGGGGGGGATAGGAATTCTTAACCACTGAGCGTCTCAAAGTGTCCCCTACCGGAATATTTTATCACAGCAACAGAAACAAAGCACCTCCCAATCTGGGCAACCAAACCTTTAATCACAGCACTCTGGAGACAAGAGAGGACTAATAGTTTGCTGTTATAGTCCTCCAATAACGTGCTTTAAGCAGGTGATAGTAGGAGAATCCCAGCACTTAGCAAGCTGAAGCAGGAAAATCACTGCAAGTTAAGGGCCAGCATGGACTACATAGTGAGGATGATCCTGTCTATAAATAAATAAAAATAACAAACAGCACCATGGTTTACTGCCACACACAGCAAATCATCTGTAAAATGATACTCAACTTCAGAATAACAATAAAAGACAGTCACACAAACTTCTAATGGTTGGCTTCTTCTAGAGTATCAGAATAAACTGGGTTTCCTGAATTGTGGTGCTGCAACTTCAGTTAACAATTGGGATTTAGAGAGTTGAAAAAACAGGATGTGGTAAATAGGACATGAAAACCCAGGTGATATATAAGATAAATACCTGAATCAGTATTTCATTTGCACCTCTGTAACTTCTACACAAATCTAACAAAAGACAGACCATGTTTCTCAACTACTGGCTTGATTTCTTATAAATTTCCTCTCATGTCTAACCCTCATGTACATATGAATCCATTTTGGATTACCATTCTCCTTTGGGCTTCTGCAGGAGATTGGCTCTAGGATCAACCACCAGCAAACACCAAACTTCGAAGGAACTCCAAATCCTTACATAAAGTGACTTTGGGCTAGGTATGGTGGCAATACCTATAACCCCCGAAATTATGAAGGTGGAGCAGAACTAACAGTTCAAAGCTAGCCTGGGCTACATGAGACTGTTAAAAATTAAAAAAAAAAAAAAAAAAAAGAGTTTTACTACCCAGATTATTTTATAATATAATGTTTAATGTACATAATACTCTGGTCTATGTAACTGCTACATAAAAAGCTGTTAGAATATATGGGTTAGACAGTAACAGTCTCTACCTGCTTAGTACAGATGTAACTTGTTTTTCTGAATACTGTTTTTTCAATCCATGATTGGTTGAATCTGTAAAGGCAGGAGAACCCAAGGCTGATCAAGCATGAGCTAAGTTAAATGCTTAAAGGACTTACCTGTGGACTGATGACAGAAGTTCACTAAAACAGTTCAAGCAGAAATTTAGTGAGCAGGATTTAGGAGGCAGAGGCTGTTTTAATACCTATGTGAGAAAAGCCAATCCAGCTCAACCTAAGCTAGTAGCAGCATAAATGGCTGGACCCTATCCCCCAAAAATCCTCTGGCATAGAATTAACTGCATAACAAACAAGCTCTGGGTAGACTGGAAAATGAAGTGGGAAGTAATTCATTTCTATTTGAATATATTGTTGGTATCATGTCAGATACAAGATAGGTAAAAATTCATAAGACAGGTTTTGGATATACATTTAAAATGGCTTTGAGACATTCAAATGGAGATTCTGAGTGGGTAATTAGGAACCAGAAGCCTAGGGCTAAAAGAGGTTCTCAGCTTTAAATACCCACTTATTATGTGCGTGTGCTTATGTGAGTGCATGTGTGGAGGTCAGAGGACAACTTGCAGGAGCTAGTTCTCTCCTTCCATCATGATACCAAACTGAAGTCGACTTAGTTGCAGGCACCTCTACCCAATGAGCCACCAAACCAGCCCAATTCAAACAATTCTATGAAGCAAACATTACCTTTCAAATCTACCTTCTCAAAACTACAAATAACAAAACAGCCTAAATAAATTCAACAGACTAACCAAAGAATACCCACTACAAAAGGATTCAAAAGGTAGGATTCAAAGTCAAGGTGGTTGGCTTTTGAAGTTCCAGGTTTTATTTCTGTATCTTCCTTCTGCTTTAACTTCCAAATTTCTGCCTCAGCTTCCTGATTTCAGGTGTATACTACCATTCCCAGCTGGAATTCTCTGCTTCCTACCACATATTCCCATACTCTCAGTCTCAAATCCTAATTTTCTTATTGGGTCTTTAATCTCTCAAGTCAAGAACCATAACCTTTCAATTTTTAACTTTTCAATTTTTAAACTGGGGAGGAAGGGGCACACATGGGTCCTATCGAAGAACAAACAGCAAGTGTTCTTAATCCATGAGCCATCTCTCTAGGCCCCCACCCTTTTTTGGTTTCTCAAGACAAGGTCTCTGTGTAGCCTTGGTTGATCTAGAACTAGCTCTGTAGACCAGGCGGGCCTCAAACTCAAAGATCTGCCTGTCTACCTCCTGAGTGCTGTGATTAAAGGGATACACCCCTACACTCAGGTCTTCATGCTTCAAGCACCTTTAACCCCACTGACCTATGTTCGCAGTCCATACTTTAACAACAGCTTCTTTGGAAGTTAATAAAGCACATGAGTATTGGCTATCTGGAGGGTCAGTTTTTATAACCACTGCGCAATAAATTAGGACATCTGAATCATCCTAAATTACCACCTTCCCAACCATTTAGTGACTAACAGTTCCATGGCACTGTATCTACAACCCAAAGCCCTCAATCAGCCTGACTTTGAAGACATACTGTTGGGCGTGGGGGTGCATGCCTGTTAATTCCAGCACTCAGTAGGCTGAGGAAGGAGGATCACCCAGAATGAGGCTACCTGGCTATAAGACAAGACACTGCCTTAAAACAACTAAAAGACTGCTAAGTCTTGAATGTCTAAGTTTAGTCTAATACAAATCTATGAAAAACCTGTCAAAATCTTCCTTACTAAATTAAGTCAGACCACACCAAAGCCAGTTACATGGCTCTGTACAACTGATTCTTCAATAAAGTAGAATTAAAAAAAAAATTCCATTAAAACTAAGAAGCTTAGAAACGTCCAGCATGTGGTAACTACAAAAGCTGGATTATATATTTCCATTAATGTAAATTTTGTTGAAGAATTTTCTAGTGTTTAAAACAAAAGGAAATACCAGAACTTGAAAAAAATGAAACTAGTTTTTATACCACAAGTTTTATTTAGTCCATTTAATGTTTATTACCCATCAAACAAAGCATGAGAAATGGGGATAGAGCTCACTGGTCAAGCACCTATCTAGCACACAGATACCGCCATTCAAGCTCCATCACTATCTAATACACAAACACGGGACAGGGATGTAGATCACTGAGAGCGCCTGCCTATGTGAGATCAGGGTTCCCTCTTCAGCAGCCAACAACTCAAACCAGAACATCCCATCCCTAGACCAAACACAGTGAATAAATGAGATCTTACAACCATCCAGACACAAAGATTGTAAAGAACAAGGACTAGCAGTACCAGCCTATAATCCCAGCAGCACTTGGCAGGGGTGGGGCAGGGAGATGAGGAGTGCACATCCATCCTCAGCTATACTGCTAGTCAGAGGCAAGCATTGGCTACATGATATCCTCTCTCACACTTAACAAAGCAGAGGTCAGGCAAGGTGACTCATGGCAGCCTAGGGATCCCAGGGGTGAGGGGGCAGGCCAGAACAGGAGACACATACAGACAGACAGAGACAAAGAGACAGAGACAGCAGAAAGGTAGACACACAAAGACAGTCACAAAGCCCAAGGACGGAGTGAGTTCAACTCTAGGACCCACATGGTAGAGAACTCTTTTTTTTTTTTTTTTTTTTTTGGTTTTTCGAGACAGGGTTTCTCTGTGTAGACTCTACATGTAGAGTTTGGCCAAAGCCAAACAAATACAAAAGGATAAGCAATATGGTCAGACTGTATTGACTCTACATGTAGGATACACGTACTGGCTGTCCTGGAACTCACTGGATAGACCAGGCTGGCCTCGAACTCAGAAATCCACCTGCCTCTGCCTCCCAAGTGCTGGGATTAAAGGCGTGCGCACCACTGCCCAACTGAAGTAGAGAATTCTTGCAAGCTGTCGTGACCTTCATGCTCATGCCACCCACAAGCATACACACATAAAATAAATGTCATTTAAAAAGCCAAAGCCAAACAAATACAAAAGGATAAGCAATATGGTCAGACTGTATTGACTCTACATGTAGGATACACTGTAGCAAGCATGTGAGGAAAGCACCTAAGCGCTGTTGCAGAAAAAATCTATGGAACACTCAGGGAAAGCACAACTATACTTGCTTCCTTTGTTGTAAATTCAAAGATCAAATCTCAAGTCAAACCAGGGCTAGGAATAAATATACTTCAGAAAGTCCTTCCACAGCGTCTCAAGACCTTTAAGTACAGCTCCTGGTACCACAAAACCAGAAAAACCAAACACAGTCAAAAGAAACTTGCCTTTTTTTATTTTATAAAAGTGGCACTGGCTCAGCACAGTGGTACACTTGGGAGGCAGAAGCAGGTAGATCTCCAAGGTGGAGTCCAAAAGGCTAGCCATGTCTACAGAGCTAGTTCCAAGCCAGAGGTTCACAGAGAAACCCTGTCTTAAAAAGCACTTCTGTCACATAGTGGCACCAGAGGTGGTCCTAGGGCTTTGAGCTTAGGGACACTGAATGCACATGGTACAGAGCAGAGACATACATAAAGACAAACAGTCACAGAAATTAAAATAAAACAAAAATCTTGAAGAGGACCTGGGTTCGGTTCCCAGCACCCACCTGTCAGGGTCCCAACATCTGTTGGTCCTGGAGGGATCTGAACATCCTTTCTGGCCTCAACAGGCACTGCATGCATGTGATGCACATACACACATAGGCAAAACAAAAAGAAAATAACCAGCCTTTTTCTATTTGAGACAGGGTCACTCCCTGAGTGTCCTGGAAATCACTGTATAGAGCAGGCTGGCCTCAAACTCAGATCTACCTACCTCTGTGCTACCCCCACCCCAGTGCTGGGAATAAAGGTGTGGGTCATCACACCTGGCTATAACTAAAACTAAAACAAAACAAAAACACAAAACCTTACCATCAATTACATAGTAAATTTGTGACCAATGAGTTCCTTGAGACTCTGCCTCAAATTAAAAAATAATTTAAATAAAGGAGGTAGGGAGCAAAATGGCTCAGCAGGTAAAGGAGCTTGCTGTCAAGCCTGATAACCTGAGTTTGATCCCCAGGACATACGTGGTGGAAGAAAACTAGTTATCCTCTAGCCTCACAAACATACCATGCACACACCACACCCCCTTTAAAAAAACATTATTTTACTTTGTGTTTTCCTGCATATGTGGCCTAGAGCTTTCAGAAGTCGAAAGAGGATACTGGGGCCCTGGAGTTACAGAGGTACCCGTGGTGCGGATTCAACCGGCCTCTGGAGGACAAATCTCTTTTTTTTTTTTTTTTTTGGTTTTCGAGACAGGTTTCTCTGTGTAGCCCGTGTCTGGAACTCAGAATCCCCGCCTCTCCTCCAAGGCTGGGTGGGATTAAGGCGTGCGCCACAGCCCGGCGGACAAATACTCTTAACTGTTGAGCCACCTTTCCAGCCCCATCGTTGTTGTTATTGTTATTATTATTGATTTTTTTGAGACAGGGTCTTTCTGCACAGTCCTGGAGCTTGCTATGTAGACCAGGACAGCCCTGAACTGACAGGGATCCTCCTCCTCCTGCCTCTCTCTGTGTGTGCTGGAATTAAAGGTATTGCACCCCCGCACCTAGCCCTTCATTATTTTCTTAACGGCTTATTTTTATTCTGTACAAGTGTTTCCCTGCATGTGTTTGCACCATATGCACCTGAGTTTGATTCCCAGGACCTACACAGTGGAAAGAACCACCAGGGTTCATGTGCCCCATCCTCACAATAAATAATGTAATTAAAAAGAAAAAAAGTGGTGCTTGTTGGCCAGGTGTGGCATTACATACCTTTAATTCCAGCCCTTGGGTGGCAGAGGTAGGTGGATCTCTTTTCAAGGTCAGCCTGGTATTCAGAGTGAGTTTCAGGGTAGCTAAGGCTACATAGAGAAACCCTGTCTCAAACAAAACAAAACATATTAATAAAACCAACAACTAGAATTGACTTTCCAAATTTCAAAGTTCCAGCTGAATACTAAACTAAGAAAACTTCCTATTCAAAACAATAAATTTTCTCTGGTCCTACTAAGGGTCTGATTTTAGGACATAATATTTGTAACAGTTATAGATGTAGCTCAGTGATTATATATGGACTGGGATGATATCCAGATACCTAAAGGAGTGACTTTAACGTTGGGCATGAAGCACCACTCTAAGACAGTCAGACTACAAACTAAGACCTAATTCCATAAAGGGTCACAATAATAAACTTACTGATGGAGGAACCCACAAGGTATTTATCTCTAGCTTACAATCCTAGCACACAAATGTGCCTTCTGCTCTCAGTCCTACCTGCAAGATACATGGTATTTATGCTTGAAAAGAAAATGCAGAAGTATCTCTAACAAAAACAAATTTATGAAAAGGGTGAAACAAAACCATTAGCATTTGTTAGTATCAGTGTTGAATAAATGACGCAGCAGCAGTGGGCTGTCTGACAAAGTGAATCAGTTATTAAAAAAAAAAAAAAAGAACCGAGTTATTCTGTTATCCTAAAAACTTGGCTGATGGGCAGAAAAGTCATTATCTGTATATTTTATCTTCTGATCAGACAGCAGAAGCAAAATGAGTCTTAGTGTGAAACTTGATCCCACTGACCATCATTCTCCAGAGCCTGAGGACAAAAAACTGTGTCTGAGACCTAATACCAAAAGTAGATTATTACATATGTAATAATCATAGCTATCATTTGAATGTCTCTGAAACTAGATGTGGCATGAAATGCCTATTCTCAGGTTCAGAGGTTAAATAACCTGTGCAGCCCTCCCCCTATTACAGTAACACTAAATAGAAAAAAAAGTTTGAACCCAAGTCTATTTAGTATTTAGGACTTAAACAGGTTCTTTATGCTAAGTTCAATACCAGGTTCTTAAATCCTGCAAACTGATCTTTTTTGTTAAGGATGGTGTCTCTCACCTGACTGGCCTGAGCTCTCTATGTAAACCAAGCAGACTTTAAACCAAGAGATTTTCTGCCTCTAGGTACAACCAGATTTTTTTTTAATAGCTACCAAAACACTGTCATGTTGGGGGTGGGGGTGCATGCCTTTAATCCCAGCCCTGAGGAGGCAGAGGCAGGAAATCAGAAGTACAGCCCAATCCATTAGAAGTGAATCTAGGCCAACAGATACATAGTGAGTTGTCCAAAAAAATACACAAAGCTGGCATCGTGACACACGTGAGTTGCCGTGTCTAGGTCCAGCAGCCACTTCTGAGTTGAAATCAGCCTGTGTTGTCAGGTGCGGGCGGGGCGGTGGCGAGTCGGGGGGGGGGGGACATCACACCAACACATATAAAATAAAAAAACCCAAACTAAAACTACTGCTTTGAGCAAGATTAGATGTAAGGTGAGGCGGAGATGGGGTGGTTCAGAGGTGAGAGAAGCTTTTAAAACAAAGCCTTCGATGTATGAAGGTTATCTTGCTACAAGTTTTCTAGAAACTGTCAACTATGATGGGAGAAGCAGAACAACGAGCCAGGACACAGCTACACCTAACTAAACAAGAACCTAGGTAGCTGCCAGTGGACAGGCCTCAGGACTGATACCTGAAGAGCCTTCAGTACATCAAAAATGTGGAATGCTATATTTTGGTAGGAAAACTGTCCAAAAGATGAATAGAAGCAAATTTTCATTAAAATTCCATTGGAAAATTAAAATTCTCCAACTAAATTACATAGGGAAAAAAATCAACATGTTTGAATATTAACTATTCTGATTACTAGGTTAATAGTCTTGACATTGTAAAAATATGAAGGCTTGAAAGACTGCTTGTCTAGCATGTGCAAAACCACAGGCTCTGGTACCTTAAGGACGAGAGAGAAAGAGAGAGAGGAGGGGTGAGTTTGGAGACTGGGGCTACAGCTCAACTCTGAACACTTGCCTAGCACATTTGAGGCCTTAGAAAGCACCTTCACTGTGCATTAAGATTTACCCCTGTAATCTCAGCATGCAGAAGGCCAAGACAAAAGAATCACCTTAAATCCAAGACCAACCTTGTAATACAGGCTAAACCCTGCCTCAAAAACATCAACCCTAAAAGAAGAAAAAACAAAAATGAGATTAGTCAGTCGGTTGGCACACACCTTTAATCCCAGCACTTGGGAGGCAGAGGCAAGTGGATCTCTGAGTTTGAGGACAGTCTGGTCTACACAGAAAAACCCTGTCTCAAAAAACCAACCAAACAAACAAATAATATATTTAACTCCAATGCAGAGCTGGAAGGTATGGAAGTACATGTGATGACTATAAATTTTACACTCAAGACAGAGGCAGGACAATCCTTACAAGGTCAAGGCCAATCTGGTCTAGATAACAAATTCCAAAACACAAAATACAAGGAGACCACATCTTACAAACAAAAGCACTTGTAAACAAAAAATTGCCAAAGGACAACTGAATTCAATCTCAAGGATCCGTATGGTAGAAAGAAAAAACTCCAGAAAGTCATCCTCTGACCTCCTCTCCCTCCTTCTCCCCCTCTCAGGATAAAGAGTTCATCCCCATTTGCAACAAATCTTATCACTTCTATAAAAAGAGCAAAAGAGAGTTTACATTTTAGCTGAGTGTAGTGACTCATGCTAATAATCCCAGCACTTGGGAGACTGAGACAGGAGGCTTGCTGAGTTTTAAGTGAATACCAGACTAGTCTTGGGCTATAGAGTAAGACCCTGTCTCATTTAGGACTGTCTACCCCTCTCCCCATTCCAGTTTATGACTTAAAAATATACAGCAAAGCCAAAGTATAGCTAGTTCACTCCTTAGCATGCTGCCCTACCTCTAAATGAACAGCCCCCAAACACCAAGTCAAAGCCAGACATGCTGGCCTATGCCTCTAATGCCAACACTCAAGAGGCAGAGACAGAAAGATCACTGCAAGTTTTATGCCGGTCTGGTCTACATAGCGTATGGTTCGGTAGATAAAGGCTCCTGTAGTATAGCAAACTGAAATCAAAACACACACACACCCACACACGCGCACCCCACAGCCCCACCCCCACCCCTTTGATCCCAGCACTCAAGGGGCAGAGGCAGGCAGGTCCTCTCTGAGTTTAAAAGGTCATCCTTGTCTATAGAGAGTTCAGGGCAGTCAGGACTACAAAAACAAAACACCCAGAATAAAACAAATTCTCGCCAGGAGGTGGTGGCACACACTACCCAGAACTTGGGAGGCAAAAGTAGGCAGATCTCTGGGTTCAAGGCCAGAAACAAGAGACAGCAATACAGAAAAGATGCTATAAAGCCTCCACAGATACATTCCTAATACAGTACCAATTGCTCTCTCCTCCGAGGGCACCTACACTCATATAGACAAACAAATTTAAAAAAAATTTTTTAAAGAGAAAAAGCCTTTTTTTAAAGGCTACGTTTCTACAGTTGAACAAACCTAGAACTTTCCCTGAGTCTGAAACAAGATGAACTCAATCTAGAGGTGAGAATCCTAGAGCTTGGAGAATTTTAAAAAACGAGGATAAATCTTAGATATGTCAAAACTAGACAACATACACTGTACCTGAGTAATGGAGACAGCCTACACACTGGGTGTAACTTAACATACTGATCCACACCTCAGCTGGTTCAATACCTCTACTTACCAAGCAGGCCACACCAGAAACAAGATGTACAAGTCAAAAGTTTAAAAAGCACTCTTGGCATCCAAAATGAAAACCAGGAGTAGCAACATTAGCAATGACATGTTAGTGGTGATTTCATCAATAACCTTCGAAAGAATTCTCCAAGGTATAGGGCACTAACTTTTACAGATGAAGAAACTGAAGATTAATTAGTCAATCCCATGATGCTATTACTCCAGCTGCAGAGGTGACAAAAGCAAGGCTTGAGAGGTTGAGCTTTGATCCTCAACTCTCCAAAGTTTACCTCCCCTAGTTACCCCCCAACTCCCAGCAATTTCCACTAATTCTAAATCTCATTCTCCCCTATCCAATTCCTACAGCTGTCTTAGAAATTATACCCAGGGCACATAGTAATGTCCTCATGGCACCACCAAAAAGCTAAGCCTAGACACAATTTATTATGACAAATGCCAGCCAACTATGAAGTTGAGGGTAAGGGTACCTGGAGGACCTTAGTATAATACCTGCCACAAGTATAGCAAGCCTTTAGGGGCTACTGAATATCTTTGACTAGTCCAAATGGCACCTTTGATTTAAAAAAAAAAAATTAATAATAAATTACCCCTCCCCATTTTAGAGGGAATATCTTTTCTTGAGACAGAATACTATGTAGCCTAGGTTGGCCCCTACCTCAGGTTCCTACAGCCTAAGCTTCCTCAGTGCTGTGATCACATGACCACAGGCACAGACCACCACAGGTTTATCTTCTGCTCATGGAAGCCAGAAGGTATCAGATGCCCTCAAACTGATAGTTTTGTAACTGATAGTTACAGACAGTGTGAGCCTTTGTTGCTGAATGAACTCAGCCTAAAAAATACCATGTTTTTAACTGCATCCATCCTCTCTAGCGAAACCTATCTTCCTGCACTTTGAGACAAGGCTCTGTGCAGCCTTGGCTGTCCTGAACTCACAGAGACAACCTCCTCTGACTCCTGAGTGCTGGGATTAAAGGCACAACACACAATAACACCTGGCTGTACCATTCTTTTGAACGATAGATTTTTAAGATTTACAGACATTAGTGTGACAGCTAACTTGAGAAATGCCCATTAGAGCTTATCAAACTGAAAATTCAAGCACTCATTTTCTAAGCAGACCAAAATTTTCAGCTAATAAAAACTCAAAAAAAAAAAAAACTGTTAAGAACAAAGGGTATTTGAAATCTGACACATACAAATTATAAATCCAACCCTGATACTTATCCCTATCTTAATGATAACACTATTTTTTCATCATCAAAATGTAAAAAGAGCCGGGTGTGGTGGCATGCTTAACAATTGGAGCAGAGGCAGCATTTGATTCGAGCACCTGGTCAAAACACGAAGATTCCAGGACACCACTACACAGAAAACCTGTCTCGAAAAAAACCAAAAAAAAAAAAAAAAAAAAAAGGCTTACCACATAGCAACGTGTAATAGGGTATTTGTATTTTAAATAAGGATAAGTACACAAATTGCAAAACCATAGAACACATTCCTGGCTTCATTTGCAATGTTTGATTATGTATTACATCAAATGTTTAAAGACTCAACCCAGCCGGGCAGTGTGGCACACCTTAATCCAGCACTTGAGGCAGAGGCAGTTTCTGAGTTCGAGGCCAGCCTGGTCTACCGAGCGAGTTCCAGGACAGCCCGGACTACACAGAGAAACCCTGTCTCGAAAAAACCAAAAAAAAAAAAAAAAAGTAAAAAGAGCTTACCCACCATAGCAACTGTTGTTAAGTAGGTTTTGTTTTTAAATTTAAGGATAAGACACAGAATTTGCAGAAACCAATAGAACACCATTCCTGGCTTCATTTTGCAATGTTGTGATTATGTATTACCTCAAATGTTTTTAAAGACTCAACCCAGCCGGGCAGTGTTGGTACACACCTTTAATCCCAGCACTTGGGAGGCAGAGGCAGGCAGATTTCTGAGTTCGAGGCCAGCCTGGTCTACGAGTGAATTCCAAGACAGCCAGAGCTATACAGAGAAACCCTGTTTTGAAAAACAAAGCAAAACAAAGATTCAACCCTTTATTTCTATAACATGTTTGGTCAAAAATTGCTGAATTTTATCTGGAACAAAATATTTAAATATTTGCTAGGAATTAACAGTTCTTTATATTTTATGGGGAAAAAAAATCCCAACTGTTTATTTTTCTAAGCAGACTAAAATGTTTCAGCTAATAAAAACAACTCAGAAAAGCTCCTAAGATCACAGTGTTAAAAGAGCAGATAAAATAGGGCATTTGAGAAGTGACATAAATAAGGTTCAGGCCTATCATCCCAGCACTTGGGGGTAGAGGAACAAAGAGCAGAAAGAAACTCAAGGTCATCCTCAGCTACACAAAGAAACTAGCCTGGGCTACAAGAGGGCAAAACAACAAAACACCAAACAAACAAACAACAAACAAAAAAGCAAGTGGAAGGAATGCTTAACATGGAGCCACCCACACACCTTTAATTCCAGCACTCAGGAGGCAGAGGCAGGCAGATCTCTCAGTTCAAGACCAGGCCAAGTCAGTTACATAGGGAGATTTTTTGTCTCAAAAACACAATAACATTCTATCTGTAATCTAAGCAGCTGCCACTTTTCCTTAATAATCCTAAAGGAATCTCCTTTTCCTAGCTAGGAAGCAGGGAATGGGGCTCAGCTGTTTGATCCCCAGTGGCACATAAGTCAGGCATAGTGGTGAATAGTAATTCCAGCACATTCAAGGCCAGCTTGGGCTACATGAGACCCTATCACAAAAAACAAAGGAAGGAAGGAAGCAAACTAACTGGGCCAGGTTTGGTGGCTTGTACCTGAATTCCCGGCACTCAAGAGGCAGCAGCAGGACTGCCATGAGTTTGAGGTCAGATTGGTCTACATAGTGAAACCATATAACAAACAAACAAACAAATAAACAAACAAACCCAAAGGAAAACACAACAAAAAGATTCAAGTAAAGCTGATTGGCTTACATTTCTTTCTTTCTTTTTTTTTTTTTTTTGGTTTTTCGAGACAGGGTTTCTCTGTGTAGCCCTGGCTGTCCTGGAACTCAGAAATCTGCCTGCCTCTGCCTCCCAAGTGCTGGGATTAAAGGTATTAACATTTCTTTCTAGTCCTGCTTACCCGTGTGTGTGTGTGTGTGTGTGTGTGTGTGTGTGTGTGTGTTGTGTGTGTGTTTCCCATTAGGTAACAACTAAAAGGCATGCCACTTTGAAATCCTCCATCTTAGGAACCAAAAGACTTTTAGGCTTAAGCAGTCAGCACTATCCTTGTGCAAGATTCAAGGCCCTGGTCACCCAATGAATTTTGACAGACTGAGGAAGGAATAAATTCAGCTGGCAATTTTTTTTCCTTGGAGACAGAGTCTCTACATAGCTCTAGCTGTCCTAGAACTTACTATGTAGATCAAGCTGGCCTTGAACCTCTCAGAGATCCACCTACCTCTGTATGCCAAGTACTAGGGTTAGATCTGTGTGCCATCATATAATTTTATATCAAAAAAGTAACTTTATAATTATGTAATTATATGTTATTAATATTAATATATACTTAATATATATTTTATATTATGTAATTTTATATCAGGTATAACAAGCATTATTAATTACTGCCTGAAAATCCTAAGCCCTTAGCAAATTCAATGGCAATCTGTATCAGATGTAAGCTTCTGCAACTATATATTTACACACAAGCTGTCAAGTTATATAAACTTGATATAGATGTTATAAAACAGTTAATATGTTGCACATACCTTCTAGGCTAGGTATCATGCTAAACTATGTTAATATAGTCTCTTAATCCTCACAATGAAGAAGCAGGCAGAAAGAACTAACTATATATAGTCACAGGTATTTTACGGTCCTCAGAGAATACAGTTCAAAAGCCACTACTACTGCCTCCACTAGGATTCTTTGTCCAGCTCTAGCGACATCTCAGTTACCTTTTAGAAAATAATTCTCCTTACTGTTAAGTCTAAAAACCAAATTTAAGCAGCTAACCTCAGAAGTCCTTCATATCTTGAAATGTTATTTAGTCAGCTGAATTTCAATGATTCCAACTTAAGCACACTATTGAAGAGCAAAGCCAAGCCGAGCACAGTGGATCGCACATGGAACACTAGCACCTGGAAGGCTGAGGCAGAGGAACCACTGTGAGTTCCAGGAAAATCTGGGCTAAAGATTCCCCATCCCACCCCCAACCCACACACACCACCTTAAGCTATAACTACATTTTGTAATTATGATTGCTATATGTAACCTCAAAGATAGACAGAAAACAATAGTTACAACTTTTGAGTTGAATGTAAGAGAACAGAAATGTGCATTCCATTTCCATCTCTTCTAACATACAGGGTTATGTTTTTATAGTCATGGGTAACTATCAACTTACAATGATCCTACCAAAGTGATCCAGCACTAGAACCAGTATTTTAGCAGGTATTCTTGTCCGTTCTTCATATTGCATCTAAGTTCAGGAAAAGAGTATTTAAACACCAAGGGCTTGAGAGATGACTGAGCTGTTATGAGCACCGGGGTTCAAGACTCCAGTTCAATTCTTAGCATAAACATAGTGGCTTACTACCAACTACACCTCTCTCCAGCTCTAGGAGAACCAACACTTCCTCTGGTCCCCATGGACACTAGACACATCTGTGGCATACAGACACATGTGCAGGCAAAACCCTCACACACAATTTAAACATCAAGTACAAGGCATAAATTCCACTCCATACCATTATTCTATGAATAATCTTCAGTGCCTTTGTTCTCTAGAAATCAACCACCCCAACATTCTGAAATAAAGCTAGCAAAAGCCAACTTGCTGTAACCACAGCAAACTGTAAGTCAGAAGCAGAGTAGGCTTAACTGGATCTTGTTGAAAGTCCAACTAGGCCAAACCCAAATATCAGCCAGCCGTTTTTCTTGCTGGCCACTCTGAGGAATCTGCTCCCTGCTCATTCAGGTTGCTGGTTTAATTTCCTATGGTTGTACAACTGGAGGTCTGGCTCCTTTAATGGTTGTCAGCTGGAGCCCCCTTTGCTACATAAGGCTGCTGTATTCATAATTTCCCTGTTGCCAGATCCCAGAATGGCAGGATGGCATCCTTAAATTCTCTGCTCAAAAAATTAACTAATTTTAAGAAAACCAACCAAACAACCAAAAAGCCAGTATCACTATGTAGCCCTGGCTGGCCAGAATTCACTTACATAGGCTAGGTGGCCTCAAACTAAGAGACTCATTTGTTTCTGCTTTTAGAATTCGGGACAGGACTAAGGGTGTGCACTACCTTATCCAGCAGGTTCCTTGCTTTTTAAAGACTCATAGATTAGACTAAAGCTCCAAGGAAAACAACAGGACAGAATAACTTTGAGTCCCCTAAAAGTCTGTACATCAGTGGTTCTCAAGCTGTGGGCCATGGCATTTTGGTGGTTGAATGATCCTTTCACAGGGGTTGCATATCAGATACTTACATTACAATTCATAAGAACAGCAAAATTACAATTATGAAGTAGCAACAATAACAATTTTATGGTTGGGATCACCAGAACACAAGGAACTGTATTAAAGAGTCACGGCATTGTGAAGGTTTAAACTGCCGCATTACATAGCCCTTCTGCCATATAACAATATTCTAGATATTAGAGATCCAACATTTTAGTGGGGTCATTTTGTCTTCAAAGATTTACATTGTGCACAGCACTTAGCAGGCAGAGACAGGAAGATGAACAAGTTCCAAGCCAGCCTGGTCTAGTGAATTTCTAGCTAGCAAGAGATACACAGCAAAATCCTACCTTAAAACAAAAAACCACCAACAAAATCTCTTCACTTAATTTAGGTATAAAATGTTCTGGGCCACAGTATATAACTAAAACATCTGGAACATAAATGTAAGAAACACACCCAAAGTAACTCCATTTCATTGCCCAAAGAAAATCCTCTGCTGTTTTGAGTTCCAATCCTCTAGGCTCTTGGTTCCACTTGAGATGTGCAGGAACACAAACACCTGACTTTATGAAAAGCAGCACTATTTCAGAGTTCAACAATCCTTTTCAACTTTTCCTACTTCTTTTAGTAGACACTAGCATTGTTCCTGTAGGCATAGAATTATCAAGAATAATGTGGAGCTTTCATGAATTTCACAGGGGTTCCACTCCCTATAAAAGATATTCACAATTAAAGCAAGTTGCACCTTTAACATTTTGCTAGAACATCTAAGCTTTAAAAAAAAAAAAAAAAAAAAGCACAAAACAAAAAATAAACCCCTAATTTTATTTGCAAATAAACTTGCAAACTCTGCCTTCCATAAAGGCACAAGATACAATTTCAGCTAAGCCTGCTGGCCAGTCATCTCTTGTCAGTTTGCAGTAATGTATAACCCACTATCTCAGCCTTCACTAGCAAAGTCATTAACATCCACATTCCTACTAACAATCTGTCCTAGGTCTTTTCTATCATACTACACAAAATCCTTCCAACCTCCCACTGCCACTTCTATGTTTAAACAACACAACACCCTACTCCTGGTACCAAAACCTATTCTAGTGTTCTGCTACCATATCACCAACAATGTAGTAATTTACATTATCACAAATTTATTATTTTATAATTTCTGTATGTTGTAAATCGGATAAGCTTGGCCAGGTTAGTATCTCAAGGACAAAAATCAAGTTGTCTGCAAAGCTGTTTGGCTTTCTAAAAACTCTACAGAAAAAAATCCACTTTTAAGCTCATTCAGATGTTGGCATTCAGTTCCTTATGGCTGTAGGACTGAAGTCAGATAGCTGAGGCTTGCCCACATTCCATCTCCTATTCTCTTTTTAGCCTGCTCTAAAAGCACCTAATGGAGTCCCTCTTGTGCTTTAAATTTCCCTGATTTTCCCCATCTACCCATCTCTGATTCCATCTGGAAAAAGTACTCTGATTTTAAGTGCTCATGTGATCAATCTGTGACTAAGCCAGGATCCAGGCTAATTTCCTACTTTAAGATTTTGGGGGTTGGAGAGATGGCTCAGTGTGTAAGAGCAAGTACTGCTCTTCCACAGGACCTAAGTTCTAGTTCTAGCACCCTGACCAGGCAGCTTCTATCTGCCTGTACTTCCAGCTGCAGGAGACCCAATACCTTTTTCTGGCTGTTACGGGCACTCACATACATATAATTTAAAATAAAACCTTTAAAAGAGTCTTAACTTTAATTACATATTCAAAGTCATTTCCTACTATATAACATATTTATAGATTGCATACGGACACTCATGCAGGTTTGGTATTTTCTGCCTGTATAAGCCCAAACCTCATTTTAGTCTTTAAATCCAATTTCTAAGAAAGCCTTCCCTTTCTTTAAATGACTATATGATGTAAAAATGTTATGTTCAGGGCTGGTTAAGTGCTTGCTATGCAAGCATAAAGACCTAAGTTCAATCTTCAGCATCCACATAAAAAGTCAGGTGTAAAAATCCCAGCATAGGTGGGAAGCAGAAACATGAAGATCCCAGGGGATCTAGCCTAGCCAGTCTAGTTAAATCATGGAGTTCCAGATTTAGTGAGACATTCTCAGTGAAATAAGGTAGTGGGGCTGAAGAGATAGCCTGGTATCTAAGAGTGGGCACTGCCCTTGTAGATGATGAAAGTTCAATTCACACCACCCATGTTGGGCAAGTCGCACATGTCTGAAATTCCAGCTCCCAAGTCTCAAACCCTCTTCTGGCCTCCTGGGCCACCAGCACTCATGTGCACACACCCCCACATAGATACAAAATTTTAAAAAGGTGGAGAGCAACTGAGGAGGACACCTGACATCCACCTCTGGCTTTCATGTTCACCCACAGACAAAAATACATGCACACATGAATGCATACGCACCCATGAAATCTTATGTTCAGTGACAAAGCCAGTACCAAGAAGCTGGGTATGGTGGATTACACCTGTAATTCCAATACTTCTAAAGGCTGAGGGAGGTGGACTCAAGACCATCCTGGACTACAGGAGTCCTTGCCTCAAAACACAAAAGCAAGCATACAGCAAGAAAGAGCTAAAGAACCAAAAGCACACTGTGGAAATGTTGCCACTTGGTTCATGCCACTTAGTTACCCAACTTCCATGTAACCCAGAAACTGGTCCACCATCCCCCTAAAGTATCTACTTTTCTGTTGTTTTCCATAAAAGCCAAGATAAAGTAGGTATGGTATGCTTAGTTTGTTGCAAAAAAAGTTGCCAAAGAGTAACCTAACTTTGCAACTATTAATACAACCAATCTAAGTAACTATTCAACCCTTTCCTTCTTTCTTCAAGTTACACATCCTCCCCAATAACAAACTAAAGCCAAATCTCTCAAAGTCAGGGAAGGACAAACTTGCCTTGGTAGGACTGCAGATGAACTTTTCAAGACATAGGAGAGGTAGTATATGTCCCGGACTTTCAACCTCAGGTCTACTAAGCAACTATAACCAGCTGATTTGTTGTAACTAGAAAGACAATTGCTGAAGTGACCCTTAACAATAAACTTTACCTAGATGGTATCAATTAGCTCCTTTAGCAGCAAATCAGATCTATTGAGCACTTACTGTCTGCTACATACTCCAGTAAACACTTGATACAAATTGTACACTCCTTAAACTTACAAACTAGGGAATACTTCCATTTTACAAAACCTACAGAGTTTAGGTCAGACAGCTAACTCAGTAGCTCTGATATTTGAGAACCTAGAGAAGTTTAGTTCATTGCCACTGGGCTATACCGCCAGTCATTCGACAAAATAAGGTCTTCAAGCCTCTGAGGGTTCTGGGGGGCGGGTAATCTTCCCTTCCTACTTTGGTTTTCATTTCTTCTCCCCTACGCCCCTTCTAAAAGTAGTTAACAGTTACAAGAGAATCAATTCTACCCCAAATAACCTGTCACCTTTTCACAATACTTTCTTCCCCCACAAAAGCAAAATCAAAACAGCAATTCTCCCAAATCTTGACTCTGCTTCCTAAAACAAACTCCAAAAGTTTCACCCATCACCGACCTAATATAGATCTGTTCCAATACTGCAAAGATCAAAGAAATAAATTCGAAAGTCCTCTTCCTTCAAAAGGTCACTAACATATATACTCTCAGCCAACCTTTCTCCTACATACCTCTCCTCCTCCACCCAGGTTCCCAAGGAGCCCACAAGCCCAACTCCACCCGTTCGGTCCCAATTCATGCTTCCCTCACCCTTTCTCTCCAACAACCCTGTCCCGGGCCCCCTCCACCTTGCACCGGGTTTGCAGGTAGGAAGTTCAGCCCCGCCCAGAGGAACCATAGGAAGGCCCATCTCGGGGCTGCCCCGCCGCGGTGCGCTTCCCCAGCAAGGCGTCCGCGCGCGGACCCCAGCTCCCTTCCCCCTTCCACCACCCCACCTCCAAGTTGTCCCTTAGTCTCCGCCCAGTCCAGCCTCCCTCCTGCAAGAACCTGAAGTCTGACAGCCAGCTTCCACCCTCACACCAGCCGGTCCCTCTGCCTCGATCTGCGCCTTTTCGGGCGGCCAGGATGGACTGCAGGGGCCTCGGCTGCTGTGTGCGGCGAGGGGGGTAGGGAAAGGCGACAGGCCGCCCTGAAGACCGCTGAGAGCGTGCGGGGCGACCGCGCCCTGCTGCCTTGGCCTGGGCTCACCCGCGCGCCCCGATGACCTCGGCCCGCGGTTCCCACGGTTACCTGCGGTGGAAGCGGCAGCGGCACTAGCCGCGCTCCCCTATCCTCACACAGACAATATGGCGGCGGCGGAGGAGGAGACACACGGCTCGGCCGCCAGCCGCAGGGACCAGAGCGAGGCTGCAGCCTCCGCTGCCGGAAGCGGAAGCCCCCTCCCAACCAGAGGTGGGGCGGAGCCGGAAAAGGCGGGGTGGGGCCGCCCCGCCCTCGGAAGCTCTGACTGATCGTGGCCCGGCTGGCTTGTTTTCTGTCATCTGGGAGCGTTCGGTGATAGACTTAGAAGCTGAATGGAACGCTCATCGTAAGGTTTAATAGAATTCTAACAGAGAAGCGCATTTAAGTCAGAACCTGTAATAGGTGACTAGACAAAACATAAGCGTCTCATCAAGCATACAAAACGATTGTTTGACACGGCCGAAGATGGCGTGTTTCCTGCACTACGCTAGTGAGAGCGACCGGCCGGCAAGTCCCGAAGCATGCGCGACCTTTCGCGCGAGGCATCCTGGGAGCTGAAGTCTCTCTTGCCCCGACCCCTAGTCTAGGTTTAGGTTTCCAGCAGCACTTTTTTTCCACCCTCAAACTTGGAGTTTAGACTAAGGAAAGTTGGCTACCGTAGAGAGCGTGACTCTAGAGTTTAGAATCTAGGAAAAGATGATAATAACCCTTTAGAGAACAAGGCCTCATTCCTTCTATGGAATCCTACCCAGAACTGCCAATTCAGAATCCCGTAGTGAGTCTGCCCTCATCCTCACTCTTTTTGCGCCGGTTTCCTCCTCCAAACAGACACGGGCACTTTCTGCTATGCTCTCCTTTCTTCTGTGTTCTCCTTTTGTTCAGATTTCTCCTGTGGATTCTCTTGTGCAATTAGACACTTGGCTTTATATTTAATACCCACCCCAATCCCCCCCCAAAAAAAAACTTGGCCAGATCCCTTCTTTTTAGTCTCTTGCCTTCTCTAACGTTCCCGATGTTTCCATTCACTAAGACTTCAAATAACTCTGCAACTTGGCAGTATCGCCTCCCTTTCTTTGAACTGTTACAATTACCTTGTGGATTGGATAACTTGTATCAATTTGTCGAATTTATTCGAGGTGGAGGGTGCGTGTTTTCTTCTGAGGACCTGTTCTCCAACATACCATCGCTTAGCAGCATGAGGTCTCTAGCTGGGCTCCTCCATCAGACTGTGAGCCCCCTAGTAAACATGGGGTACTGCTGAACGCTAGTCAGTGTTGTTCTCACCTCTGGTAGGGCAGAGGTGTGAGGGTTGAAACAAGGGTGAGGAGGCTGGGTTATTTCTGTACCAGCCATTATCCCCAGCTGCTTCAAAATAACTGTCTATTCAGGGATAGGCTTTCCACCCTCTCCAGCCCCCCTTTCACAGTTTGTCAGCTGACTGGCACCTCTGCTCCCAAAGAGACATTCCTGCCCCCACCATGACATGGGAATGATGGTGGCTTGCAGTATGTCCTGAAGGCTTTAGAGAGGTGGTGGCTACCTTTTGAGTCACTCCCAGACAGGTCTGTGATATTTGATCCCAATTATGTTGAGTATCCACAATTATCTGGGTGTCCGGGTCTGAAGCCACTCTCTTCTCTGGCCCTCAGCTTTCCCATCTGTAAACTGAAGTGGTTAAAAAAGGAGACCCCAAGTTTGCCCAGCAGGGCATGGTGATGCATGCTTGTAGTGGCAGCTCATGGAAGGATGGGAAATTAGCAGTTTGAGGCCAGCCTGGTCTGCTTAAGACCAGTCACAGTCACAAGCCAGAGGTCTATGTCTGGCGGGGGTGGGGGTGGAGGTGGGGGGGGTGTAGCTCAGTTGGTATAATGTTTGCATAATGTGCCCTAAACTCTCAGATCAATCAGTTCAATAAACTGAACCTGATACTCCTGGACTGCAGTCCCAGCTCGAGGGTGGGAGAACCAAGTAGATGTGAAATAGATTTAAAGCTTAAATAGCCCTAAGTACTGTGAAGGAAAATGATAAGTAGTTCTGAAGTACTGAGTGGCTCAGAAGCTCCCTCTGGAAAGGGAAAAGTAGGTACAGAGGTCCCAAGGCAGGAAAGAGCTTGCTACATTTAAAGGCAGCCCTTGTGGTAGAAAGCACTATGACTAAGAGAGACGGGAATTGAGATTGTGGGAGGAGAATAGACAGGACATCTGGCCATTTTGAGGAAGCCAGACCTTCATGTGAGTGAAGTGGAGGCCTTCCTGAGCTTAGCACACCTGCTCGAGCAGTGCCTAGGTGGCCTAACTGATTATTATGTATCTATTTTATTGTGTGGGTGAGAGTGGATGTATGTGCACCACGTGTATGTCTATGCAGGGACCTGCAGAGGCCAGAAGAGGACAGGTACCAGATCCCCAGCACCTGGAGTTGTGAGCCACCGAATCTCTGTGAGAGGAGCAAGTGCTCTAAACTGCTGAGTCATCTCTCCAGCCACCCCACCCCCATCCCCTTTTTTTTCCCCCAAAGAAAAGATCTTACCATACTTTTAGCCCAGGCTGGATCAAACCCTTGGCAATTCTTATGCCTTAACTTCCAAGTGCTGAGATAGGAACCTCAGTGCAGGCTCAACTACCAGGATTGCTTTTCTTTCCTACTTTAAAACAAACAAGCAGCCGGGCGGTGGTGGCCCACGCCTTTAATCTCAGCACTTGCGAGGCAGGGGCAGGTGGATTTCTGAGTTCGAGGCCAGCCTGGTCTACAGAGTGAGTTCCAGGACAGCCAGGGCTACACAGAGAAACCCTGTCTCGAAAAACCAAAAAAAAAAAAAAAAAAAAAAACAAGCAAACAAACAACGAAATCGCGCGCGCGCGCGCGCGCGCGTGTGTGTGTGTGTGTGTGTGTGTGTGTGTGTGTGTGTGTGTCTGTGTCTGTGTGTCTCGCACATTCTGGAATCAGAAAGCAATTTGAAAGCAATTTGGGGGAGGATGCTCCTTCCTTCCACTGTTTGAAGCTTGGGGATGAAACTTGGGGTGTCAGGCTGGCAGCAAGTGCCTTCACTAGTTGAGCCACCAGACCCCCCTACCAGGATTTCTGTTGCCAGATCCTGTTTACCTTTGAGGACAAGGATGCTCGAATCCAAAAGATCCTATACAATTGGATTGGCTGAAATCATTGGATCTAAGAGGGCTGCCAGGGTTACTGCCAGACTAGTGCCACCTTCATTCCAATCTCTTCTGCATGCTAAATGGCACTCTGCAGTGCCTGAATAGTTGGCAATTATCATATCAACAACTGGAAAGACCCATGAAAGGAAGAGAAAGAGGGCTGCTACTTGGACCTGGGTTTAATCCAGAGAACCTACAAGAAAAAAAAAAAAAATCCAGATACGGTAACACAGGATTATAACGGTAGCACTGAGAAGGAAAAGAAAAGAAGGCAGAGCCTGCGGCTTAAGTCCGGCCAGCCTAGCCTATTTGGTGAGTACCAAGACAAGTAAAATACTGTCTCAAAACCAAGGTGACACCTGACAAGCAACAGCTGAGGTTGATCTATGACTTCTAGAAACAAGCATAAGCACGCAGACATAGGCGTGGACATAAACTCTAGGCCAGGAGAACAAAAGCCAAGTGTGGTAGCACAGTCCTATACTCTCAGCACTTGTCAAGTGGATTAGAAGTTCAGGTTATCCTCAGTTATACAGTGAATTTCCCAGTCCAGCCTGAGCTACAGGAAACCAGATTCTCTCCCCCCAAATAAAAAGGTAATAACAAAAAGAAATAATAATAAAAGAAAAAATTGAGGGGCTGGAGAGATGGTTTAGTGGTTTTAAGAGCACTTGTTCTTTCAGAGGACCTGGGTTCAATTTTCAGCACCTGGTAGCTCACAACCGTCTGTTATTCCAGTTCTAGGAGACCGACCCTATGCCTTCTGTGGCACATAAACCTACATGCAAGCAAAACATCCATATATATTTTTAAAAAGAAGAAACTGAGAATACTCTACAATATACATATATATGTTACATACATGGTTGTTAGCCAACATATGGGTGCTGAGAAGTGAATTGAAGTCCTATGTAAGAACAGCAAGTGCTCTTGACCTCTGAGCCATCTCTCCAACCCTATTATTATTTTCTTTTTAACTTCAGACAACTCTCTAAGTTATTCAGGCTGACCTCTAACTTCCTGTGTAGTTCAGGAGTCCTTGAACTTTCTATCCTCTTGCCTCAGCCTCCCAAGTATGGACCAGCCTTAGACTTCATCTCTTGGCTCCTTGTTTGTTTTTGTTTTGTTTGGTTTGGTTTGGTTTGGTTTGGTTTGGTTTGGTTTTTGTTTTTTAAGACAGGGTTTCTCTGTGTAGCTCTGGCTGCCCTGGTACTCAATTTGTAGAACAGGCTGGCCTTGAACTCCCAGAGATCTGCCTGCTTCTGCCAGAGTGCAGGCCCCCAAGCCCAGCTAGACTTCATCTCTTGATGAAAGACACAGAAACATCTACAGCTGGGTGAAGGAAAGGATGGAACTGTGGCCATATTTGAAACACTATGTCTTATTAAGTAACCATATATGTGGAACTGTTTAAAGAAATTATGTTACTTAAAGAAATTATGCTAGCCCACCAGCAGTGGCGCACCACTGTCATCCTCTGCAGGCGCGCACGGGGGGGGGGGGGGGGGGGGGGGGGGGTAAGGGGTAGGGGGGAGGCGGGCCAGTGGTGGCCCACGCCTTTAATCCCAGCACTTGGGAGGCAGAGGCAGGTGGATTTCTGAGTTCAGGCCAGCCTGGTCTACAGAGTGAGTTCCAGGACAGCCAGGGCTATACAGAGAAACCCTGTCTCGAAAAACCAAAAAGAAATTATGATACAGCCAAACAGATTTTCCCCTTTGAGCTCTCTCTCTCTCTCTCTCTCTCTCTCTCTGTGTGTGTGTGTGTGTGTGTGTGTGTGTTTGTGTGTCCTTTCTCTCTTTCCTTCTTTCTTTCTTTCTTGGGGGTGGCAGACAGGGTCTCTTAACTAGCTTGGTACTTACCTGCTAACTGGCCAGCAAGCCCCAGCGGCCCACCTATCTCTGCCTCCTTATCACCGGAATCAAAAGGATGCAGCATCACACTTGGCTTTTTTTGTTTATTTGTTTTAAGATGTATTTATTTTTAATGTATGTGTATTTATTTTATGTGCCTGTGCATGGTGTGTGTACCCTGTGTATGCCTGATGCCTGAAGAAGCCAAAAGATGGCATCTGGTTCTTGGAACTGAAGTTGTGGACATTATAAGACACCATAGTGGTGCTGGGAACCCAACATGGGTCCTCTGTAAGAGCAGCAAATGCTCTTAACCATTAAGCCATCTCTCTGGGCCCTTATACTTGGCTTTAAAAAAAAAAATACATTGGTTCTGAGACTGGAACTCAGATTCAACATGTTTGGGAGGCTAGTGCTTTATGACTCTGCTAGTTCTCCAGTCCGAGTACTCATATTTTTGAGCATTTAGTATGTAGCAAGGCAAAATGCAAGATGCTTTTCATATTCTGACTCATGGAGTCATAACAGGAACCCTGTGACTCCTCCTTAGACATTACACACACCAAGGCCAAGAGAGTTTAGACAATTTGTCCTAGGTCATGTCAGCAAATCACAGTCATTAAGTAAAACGAGGATACTATTATGTCTTGGCATGGAGAGCTGACTCTGATACACAGACACATACTGACTCTGATAAAAACCAATGACAAAATAATAGTTTGTTAAACACATTGCAAAATGGTGCCAGAGATGAAAATACATCTCAGATATAGAACCTGGCACAAGGCCGCAGGTTCAACTCCCAGTATTGCGGGAAAAGGTGGAGGAGAGAGGAGTGCTTGTCTAGGCATGATGGTACGACGAGTGCTATAGTCCTGTTCCTGGAAGACTGAGGCAGAGGATTATGTTTAACATGATCTTGGACTACAAAGTGAATACTAGGCCAGCCAAAGCTACACAGAGCCTGTCTCCACCCACCCTACCCCTGCCCTGCTGGAAAAAAGAAAAGAAAAAAATGAGTAGGTATGTGTGTGCTGTAGAAAAGTCCAGGGGGTTTGCCACCAGCAATTAGGAGCCTATCTATGAAATGGAGAGGGGAAAGAACTTGGAACATTCTTGTCTACACTATTTGATTTATTCTGAGGCAGTGTCTCACTGTATATCCCTAGCTGGCCTCAAATTTGCCATGTAGACCAGGATAGCCTCAACCTCAGAGAGATCTGTCTGCCTCTGCCTCCCAAGTGCTGGATTAAAGTTATATACCACCATATCTGGCTTTTATTTTAACTTAAAAAGTTCTTGCTCTTACATTTTCTTTGTGTGTACACCAGTGCTCCGATATGTTATAGTACATGCTGGGATCCACGTACAGATTTCAAGTGCTTTGTAGAGTTATGGACATAGCTTGGTAGTACAGTGGCTGTCTAGAATGCACAAAGCCATGGTTTTAATCTCTAGTACTGCAAAAATAAACAAGCAAACAAACATCAGCAATAAATACTTTCCATTTTGTAAGGTGGTAGAAGTAAAATTCACGTTTGGTTAAAAAGAAAAAGACTTCCAACAGGGCCAGTGAGGCAGTTTAGCTGATGACCCAAGTTCAATGCCTAAGAACTACATGATGGCAGAGCGGACCAGTTCTCAGAAGTTGCCCTCTGAGTTCTATGCATGTGCTGTGCTGTAACACACTGGAGGCAGACACAGACAGGCACATCTCTGAGTTCGAGTCCAGCCTGGTCTGCAGAGTGAGTTCCAGGACAGCCAGGGCTACACAGAGAAGCCCTGTCTTGAAAAATCAAAAGATATTAAGGTGCCCAGGTGGGTTGGGACCCAGGGGGAACTCTCCTTCTCAGAGGAGAAGGGTGGAGGAGTAGAGGGGCTGTGTGAGGTGGGGACAACGGGGAGGGGCTGGGGGGAGGGGAACTGCGATTGGGTGAAAGGTAAAGATGGATGGA
>JAJTUV010000158.1:1540000-1760000 GCA_021653895.1 Mastomys natalensis | reverse complement strand
TGGGAGGCAGAGGCAGGTGGATTTCTGAGTTTGAGGCCAGCCTGGTCTACAGAGTGAGTTCCAAGACAGCCAGGGCTACACAGAGAAACCCTGTCTCGAAAAACCAAAAAAAAAAAAAAGACAGACTGAGGCAAATTTCTAGATTAAGGAAACTAAGCAGACAGCAACTACATACAATAGAAGGCTGGCAAAAACTTGCTGACCCTTGCTATAAAAGATAATAGTGTGTGCCAGGCATATGGCGCCTTTAATCACAGCAACTGGGAGGCAGAGGGAGGTGGATCTATGTGAATTTGAGGCCAATCTGGGCTACATAGCAACTTCTGAGCTAGCCTGGGCTATGTATTGAGAGTCTGTCTCAAAATTAAAAAATAAAAAAGATAACAAACAGTGGGGATAGGTGTGATGGCTAATGCCTATGATATAAAACACTTGGGAGGTAGAGGAAGGAGGATCTGGGACTCAAGGCTGTCCTCCACTATACAGCAATTTGGAGGCCAGCCTGGGATATGTGTAATTCTGTCTTGGAAGGAAGGAAAAAAGGAAGAAAAGAGAGGAGAAGGGAGAGAAAGAGAATGAGGGAGTGAGGGAGGGAAGGAAAGAGAAAAGGAGGGAGAGGAAAACAGCAGAGTAACCGCTGGGAAAATTGGGTAAGATGTTTATATTAGATAATAATTTGTGTCAGTGTAAAACTTCCCAATTTAGGTTGTTGCCTTGGGAAATATTTGCCTGTTTTTAGCAGTGAGAGCCATGTTTGTAATTTACTATAAAAGGTCAGGTTCCACAAGATGGTTCATTGGACAAAGGCATTTGGCACCATACCTAATGACCTGACTCTGATCTCCAGGATCCACATGGTAGAAGGACCAGTTCCTCTAAGTCGTCCTCTGCATGGTGGCTTGGGGATAATTGTTCTGATCTAATAAGCCATCTCACCCACACACACACACACCTCCAGGCTGTCACCGCACTGGATATGTAGTTAAGGATGACTCTGATGGCTAGTTGTCAACTTGATACAAGCTAGGGTCATCTGGGAAGGGGAAACCTCAACTGAAAAATGTCTGTAGGACTGGCCTGTAGGCAAGCATATAGGCATTTTTTGATTAATGATGGATTGTGGGAGGCCTAGACTATTTGTGGGTAGTCTTGGAGCATCTGAGAAAGCAGTGTGGTGGCACATACATTTAATCCAGCACTCAGGAGGCAGAGGCAGGTGGATCTCTGTGAATTCCAGGTCAGCCTGGTCTACAAAGTGAGTCCAGGACAACCAGGGCTATTACACAGGGAAATCTTGTCTTGAAAAACCAAAGAAGAAGAGGGAGGAGGAGAGGGAGGAGGAGGACGAAGAGGATGAGGAAGAAAAGAAGGAGGAGGAGGAGGAGGAGGAGGAGGCAGCAGCAAGCATGCAAGCAGGCTGTGCAAGCCATATGAAACAAGTGAATACTGAATAAGTGGTCCTCCAGTGGCTTCTGCTTCAGTTCCTGCCCTGACTTCCCTCAGTGACAGACTGTGAGTTGGATGTATAAACCAAATAAATCCTTTCCTCCAAAAGTTGCTTTAGAAATAGAAAGAAAACTAGGACAATAACAACCTTCAACTCCAGATCCTCCTGCCTTTTCCTCTCCAGTGCTGGGATTATAGGTTTGTGCTACCACTCCTAGTTCTTGAACAAACAGTATTTTGACCGTAATTTAAAATAAAAGGAAATAACTGAGCCAGTTGTGAAGCCTGTAATCTGTGTTGGAGGGTGTACTGGCTGATTTTGTGTGTCAACTTGACACAAACTAGACTTCATCTATCTCTGGAACACAGCTTCTTTGTGCTCTCAGAAAATACTTCTCAGAAAATTTCGCCTCACTGATGCTGATCTCTCCTTAATCACCACTAATTTCTTAGCGTTAGCTAACTAGCCATCAATTGTCCCAGTGGTGTCCTTCTCTTAACTATAAAAGGCAGAGCTAAATGGCCAAAGGTGCTGAGTTCTGCTGCTTACTGGGGCTAGAACATAGTTCTATTACATTATTATCAGCTTTCTGTTTTCCAACTTCTTTACAGCCTAAACTTGGCTGTCCTGGAACTTGCTCTGTAGATTGAACTTAAACTCAAGAGATCTGCATGCCTCTGTCTCGTGGGATTAAAAGTAAGTATCACCTTGCCTGGGCCTAAGCTTTTCATGGCCATTGTTCCTCAAGATCCAGATCAAAAGCCTGTGTTTTTCAGCCTCAAGATCTGGATCACATGTGTGCCCTCCATTTCTGGATTGTAGTTCATTCCAGATTAAAAGTCCAAACTATTCCTTGTTCAACTGCAAACACAAACAATAAGCTTAGCTGGGTGGGATCTTGCCCTGAGATCACCACTCCCTAAATCTCTTTCTCCTTGAACATAGGATTTACCTCCACTTTATTTCCTGGTGCTCCTTTATTATTACTTGAACCATACATCTTATATTTCTTATTTCTAAGCTTGCTTGTTCAAAACTCTCTTCATGAGACTTAACCAGAGAACAAAGTCTCTGCTGAGCTTTTTTGAGACTTCCTTTGTCAATGCAATTAATATAAATCTCTTTACCTTAGCCTTAGGTAGACTCTTCAGACAAAGGCAAAAAGCAGCCATGTTCTTCACCAAAATACAACAAAAACAGTCTCTAGTCCACATACTGAAATTCTCCACTGAAACCTCTTGGGCCAGGTCTGCATAGTTCAAATCACTCTCAGTGGCAAAGTCTTCCATATTCCTACTAGGATGGCTCACTAAGTAAGCCCACTTAAAATATTCCACTGCTTTCCTAATCCAAAGTCCTCAAATCCACATTCTTTCTAACATGGTCAGGTCCTAATACAGCAATGCTCCAGTCCCTGGTACCAACTTCTGTCTTAGTTAGGGTTTCCATGCTGTGAACAGACACCATGACCAAGGCAACTTTTTTTTTTTTTTTTTTTTTTTTTTGGTTTTTTCGAGACAGGGTTTTCTTCTGTGTAGCCCTGGCTGTCCTGGAACTCACTCTGCAGACCAGGCTGGTCTCGAACTCAGAAATCCACCTGCCTCTGCCTCCCAAGTGCTGGGATTAAAGGCGTGCGCCACCAACCCCGGCTTTAATCAGTGTTTTATTGCTGTGAAGAGACACCATGACCAAGGCAACTCTTATGAAAGAAACTATTTGATTGGGGGCATGCTTAACAGTTTTAGAAACTTAATCCATGATCATCATGATGGGGAGCATGGTCCTGTAGCTGTAGCTGAGAGCTACATCCTCATCTGCAAGCAGAGAGAGACTGGGGCTGGCATGAAGCTTTTGAACCTCAAAGCCCACATTCAGTTACATACTTCTTTCCAACAAGTCCGCACCACCTAGTCCTTCTAATCCTTTCAAATAATGTCACTCCATGGTGATTAAGCATCCAAATATACAAGCCTATGGAGGGTCATTCTTATTCAAACCACCACAAAAGTAAACAACAGGTGATTGGAGATGTAGCTCAGTGGTAAAACTATATATGCTTGGCTAGCAATCATGACACCCTGGGTTTTGGTTGGCAGGAACATAAGATTTTGATATAATACAATTAAATAAAGTAAAATACAAGTTAGAATAAAAGCATATGGAAATGTTTTGGCATAACACAGGGCAGATGTGGCAAAGTAGCTAGAAGGGAACCGCAAAGCTGCAGGCAGAAGGCCATGCTGGCAACATGACACCACAGCTGTGTGATTGTGATAGCCTTCCTGTGGGAAGTTCTGAACCAAAATAGACCAGCCTGCCCCTGTTGTCATAGGTTGAATGTTTGTGCTCCCCAAATAAAAGACAAGACTGAGCCCCGAGAGTGATGAATGGTATGGGGAGGAAGAGCCTTTGAGAGGTGACTAGGCATTATGGGCAGGGTCCTCAAGAGCAGATCAATTCCTTTTATAAAATGAGGTCCAAATAATAGCAAGGATAGATTCGTGATTAAACTGGAAGAGCTGGCAGGGGACGGAGAGAGGCTCAGAAATTATTCCTGCATCTTCTACTTTTGAGATGACAAGGAAAGCCACCTGAGAGGTCAAGAAGGCAGTCTCAGATGGGCTACTTATATATATCCATTGTTAAACGAGGCACGGTAGCTCAAGCTGAGGAACCTAACTATCCAGGGCTACATAAAGAGACTACATAATAGGAAGGGAGGGAGGGAGAGAGAGGGAGGGAGGGAGGGAAGAAGGGAGGAAGGAAGGAAGAAGGAAGAAACAAAGGAAGGACAGAGCTGGGTCTAATCACCTATTTGATCCTAGGCCCAAATCCTTAAAAATGGAGTTTCAGTGAAAACCTTCTAGGGACCTTGAGGGCCCTGGCAAAGGTCTTCATTCATGCTGTCTTCCTTCCATAAGGGCAACCCATCCTTGGGTACCTCCTGACACTCTCCCTGGAACACTAGGATGGTGTTTAGAGGCCATAGCAGCTGACCTGTTAGTCTCCGATGTTAGGGACATTGCAGCCTTTTTGAAAAGTCTCAAGGGCACCAGGAAACAGCATATTTTTGCTTTCGAAAATCCCAAGGGACTGGAAATGTAGCTTGGTGTCAGAGTGTCTCTCTCTCTCTCTCTCTCTTCTCTCTCTCTCTCTCTCTCTCTCACACACACACACACACACACAATCAGCAATCCTATTTCAAACTTAGATCTCAGCCACTGAACTGCTGTGTAGACTTTTCTGAGTCATGCTACTTTGGCAAGAGCCTCTGTTTCCCTTCAGAGAATGAAAGAGTGACCATAACTGTCTCATTGAATAAAGCCATTCATTTGGAAGTGGTCATTGAGTGCCTACCGTTCACACTAGGGACACAGAGCAGAGCGGGTGAACACGTTGGCCTTATTATAGATCATGGCCCCCCAAGAATGACAGAAAACAAAAGATGTATGAGATGGCGGCAGCCATGAAGCAAAGGAGGCACATTAGTCAGGGTTCTCCGGCGTCACAGAACTGAAGGGTAATCTCTATATAGTAAGGGACTTTGTTGATGATTACAGTGTGTAGTCCAACTCCCAACAATGGTCAAGCAGTGGCTGTGAACGGAAGTCCAAGGGTCCAAGGGTCTAGCAGTTGCTCAGATCCCACAAGGCAAGCAGGCAAAGAAGAGAGGATCTTCCTTCTTCCAATGTTCTTATGTAGGTCTCCAGCAGAAGGTGTGGCCCAGATTAAAGATGTGTACCACCACGCCTGGATCTGGGACTTGCTTTGTCCCAGTATGACCTTGAACTCAGAGATTTCCTTGCCTTGATCTCTGGGATTCATAGCCACTATGCCTCAAGATCTCCATGCCAAAATCCAGGTTAGATACTGTATCTCCCAGCCTCAAGATCAGGATCACAGGTGAGCTTCCAATTCTGGATTGTAGTTCATTCCAGATATAGTCAAGTTGACAACCAGGAATAGATAGCCATTACAATAAGGAAGGGTCATGGGGCACTGTCAGGGTCTCCTCAAGAGTGAAGTCACCATTGTTCTTGTGAGTGGCATTTAAACAGAGCACTGAGCAAAGCGAAGGACTGGATCATGACAGCACTGGAGGGAGAGAGCTCTAGGGAGAGTAGAGACACCCACAAATGGCTGCTGCCTGGGGGTTGGAGCCTGCTTGGTACTTGAGAGCGGTGAGGAAGCTGTGGAAGCTGACCAGAGAGGATGAGAGAAAGGAAATGAAAGCAAGGAACAGGACATGCCACACTGTGCCATGTACACAGAGTCCTCCTATGCTGGGTTAAAGTTGCTTTCCTGCCAATGGCCCAGGTCCAGGAGGGACACTTAGAGCACTCAGGTGCCCTTCATTCTGCAATTCTGGTGACAGACCACCAGGTGGAGACTCTGGGTCGTGTTTCTGCCTTGTAGATGGTTAACTCTGGGGCTTTGTTAACACCCCTGGGATCGCACTGGTAAAGAATCTGGATTTCTAAGAAATTGCAAGAGTCTAGTTCAGGGAACCCACTTTGAGAGTCTCGAGTTGGAGTCCTGAGACTGAAACTAGCAGCTCTTTCATGTCATCATATTGGAAGTGTTCGACTCAAACATTGTCTTGCTGTTATCTTTGTCTCTGTCTCTCTTATTTTATTTTATGTGTATGGGATATTTTGCCTGCTTGTATGTCTGTGCCACTTGCATGCCTGGTGCCTGTGGAGGCCAGGAGAGGGTGTCTGATCCCCTGAGACTGGAGTCACTTACAGATGGCTGTGAGCTGCCATGTGGGTGCTGCAGTTTGGACCCAGATCCTCTCCAAGGGTAGTCACTGCTCTTAACTGCTGAGTCTCTCTCCAACCCCCATTTTCTCACTTTCTTTTGACAGGGTTGGCCTGGAATTTGCTATGCTGACCAGGTGGCCTGGAATTCACAAAGATCTGCTTGCCTTTGCTTCCACAGTGCAGGAATTATAGTTGTATACCACCTGTTTAGTTACCTTCTGGTTTATATGCAGGGTAAAATACTGTAGTTCTCTTGTTGCCAAACCAGATGACCTGAGTTTGATTCTTGGATTTTATGGGGGGAGAAAATAACCAATTCCTGCAGGTTGTCATCTGACCTCTGCAGACTTGCTATGACTTCTGCGTATCACACACACATGCACACACACACACACACACACACACCACTAAAATTAATAAATGTAAGTTAGAAGAAAAGGGGTTCTTTCTATGAGGTGTTTGGCTGTTGGCAGTATTTAGTGATAAGCCTAAGCCCCATCCCTACCATGAGTACATTGCCTTGTTTTTTGTAATTGTTTTCTCCAGCCTACCTGGGATCAGATAGGTCCTCAAAGCCCAGGCAGATGCACTAGAAACCATGGGAAGAGTTGCTGAGAAGTGCTAGGAGGGGCAGGTGGGGGCAGGTCTCGGGGGCGGGGGGGGGGGGGCAGGACAGAATCTGCAGGTGGCCACTCAAAGGCGGGAACCATACTTAGGCTTAAGGCCAGCAGCCTTCACGAGCTCCTGGACCAGTGCCTTCTGTCCTGTTTTGGATCATTGTGGGCTTAGAAGGTGGGTTGTCACTCCAGAGTGTTGTCAAGAGGAGGGCCCTGGACTATGGGCTTTCTAGACCCTGTGGGTCAGGATTCTTTAATATTGAGAACGAAGTTAGGAGATGACATTTGAGATAGTTTTGGGGATCTCTAGGGTTCTAAGCTTGTAAGTCAGAAATGGTCCGTGATATCCGCCAGCTAGTATAGACCTCTGCAGTTTACATACTCCTTCTGAGCTCTTTCATCGACCCGTGTGAGGATGGATTTCCTATGAATTAGGCACTCGGCTGGGGGCCTCGCATGCCTCTTCCATGTGTCCAGGAGTTTATGCAGTAGGTGCTGTCTCTGATGTTACTGTCTTATGTAGCCCAGGCTGGCCTGAACTTAAGGAGCTGAGGATGACTACTCGTGACCCTCCTGTCTTCATTTCCCCCAAGGGATGATGTATGCATTCACACCCAACCAGCCTCTAACACTCACTTTTCAATGAAAAAACCTGATGCTCCAGAGATGTCAAGTACTAAGAGGAAGACCTCTCAATCAGCCAGTCAGCATGAACAGTCTGTACCAAGATGGCCTCTGGAATGGGCTGGAGATGAGGAGGAGGCTATAGTGGGATGCTGAGCCTAACAGAAGCTTAACCCAGCTCAGGAAGGCCACAAAGAAGGGCATGCATGGAAGAGAGCCCTTTGCTGAGGTTAATGATAAAGGGTACAGGAGACTGGGGCTGAGATGTAGCAACTGAGAGAAGCTGGGTGGATGTGACATCTATATGGGAGGAAGCAGAGTCCTGGGTCTCAAGGGAGAGGCTAGGGATGGGATTGGGGTAGGCAAGGCTCTCACTTTGGGTTTGATGTCCCACATCACAGCTTGTCCAGGTTTGGTAGATGGCAGAGGTAGGAGCTGTACAGGGGGTTTCACTTGACAGGTGCAAGGTCTAGGATAATGGCAGGCCATTTATCATTCAACTGTTATCTGTGGAAGTGCTTAGCTGCCAAGTTGGACTCCCAGAAGGAAGCCTGATTCCTTCTCCAGGGAGTCTCTATTAGCATGGACAAAATGGACAAGAAAAGCCTGGAAATGCGGTTGTTTGCTAGACTTTGCCTAGTATGCACAAAGCTCTGCACTGGGTCCTCAGCATCACCACCAAGAGTTGTGGCAAATGGCTAATCTTAGCACTTGGGAAGTGGAGGCAGGAGGATCAGAAGTTCAAGGTTAATAGAGAGTTCAAGGCTGGAGAGATGGCTCAGCAGTTAAGAGTACTGATTGCTCTTCCAGAAGTCCTGAGTTCAATTCCTAGCAACCACATGGTGGCTCATAACCATCTGTAATGGGATCCCATGTCCTCTTCAGGTGTCTAAAGACAATGACAGTGTACTCATAAGCATAAAAATAAATAAATCTTTTTAAAAAAATAGTTAAAAAAAAAAAAAAAAAAAAGCCGGGCTGTGGCTTAATCCCAGCACTTGGGCAGATGGATTTCTGAGTTCGAGGCCAGCCTGGTCTACAGAGTGAGTTTCAAGGCAGCCAGGGCTACACAGAGAAACCCTGTCTTAAAAAACAAAAACAAGATAGATAGATAGAGAGAGAGAGAGAGAGAGAGAGAGAGTTAGTTCAAGGCCAGTCTGAGCTACTATGTAAGACCTTGTTTAAAAACCAAGATTCAAAGTCATCTTTGGCAACTTAGTGAGTTTGAGGTCAATCTAACTAAGGTCATGCAGGGGGGCGGGGGGAGCTATCAGCATTTTCTATCACTTTGCTCAGGGATAGTGGCAAAGCCAGCTGTTGCCTGCTGTGAGAATAGCCAGGGAGGAGCTCTGGGCAGACGCCATTGGATCAAAGACCCAGAGGGGAAGGCAGCAGCTACGTGTATCTGGGTGAAGAATGTTCCAGCAAAGGGAGCAGCCTGTGCTAAGACCCTGAGGCAAAGAGGGAGAGGGGCAAGGCACAATGCCATTAAAGGTAAAAGGGGAGTGATGGAAGATGGGAAGGGCTCATGCTCAGGGGAGGCAGAATCATACAGGGCTGGCCATGCTAGCACACACCTTTGATCCCAACACTTGGGAGGCAGAGGCAAGTGGATTTCTGTGAGTTCAAGGCCAGCCTGGTCTATGCAGTGAGTTCCAGTTCAGTCAGAGCTCATAGTGAAACCCTGTCTCAACAAGGCTCCCCAAACCAAACCAACCAACCCACAGTAACAGCAGCAGCAGCAGCAGCAGCAGCAGCAAAGGCTGCTGTAGGGATATTAGCTGTCTCCACACATTTATCTGTGTGGAACGAAGTGTATGCCATGGCACGGGTGTGGAGATGAGAAGTCAACTTTCTCCAGGGAGTCGGTTCATTCTTTCCTTCCACCCTGTGGCTCCTGGGGATTAAATTCTTATCATTAGGGATGACAATTACTCTTACTTAGCCAAGACATCATCTTGCTGGGGCCCTATTCCTCTTTTTTTTTTTTTTTTTTTTTTTTTTTTAATTTTTTTGAAATAGTTTTCACTAAGTTACCTTGAGCTCAATTTAGTCCAGGCTAGACTTGAACTTCCGATCAGACGGGCCTGTGCCATGAAGGCTCAGACATGAGATGGGAAGAGCTTGAACAGAGAGGAGCATGTGTGATTTAGGTTTTGTTACTTCTCTGGCTGCGTCAGCAGGCCAGGTCTGAAGTGAGAGTGCAGCAAGGAAGCTAGCATGGCTGTGAGGGGAAAAGCTTGGTCAACAAGCTGAGGCACTAAAAAACAACAGAAGTAAAAAGTGTGGATGATAAGGTAGGGTGACATGCACTGTAATCCCAGCCCTGGAGGAGAGAAGGGAGGGATGAAAGTCTCAAGCTTGTCCTAAACTATCAACAGGTTCTAGACCACTATGGATCACGTGAAATTGCAGCCCCAAACTATACAGAACAATAGCCCAGGCTGGCCCTGAGCTCCCCGTGTAGCTGAGGAAGATTTTGAACTTCTGCTCAGCCTCCACCTCTCACTGCTGGGGTCATAGGCAACACCAGCTCATCTAGCTTTTGTCTTTGGAGGAAGTGTTCCCTGGGTGGTGAGGGGAGGAGGTGGGTGGATGGAACTCAGTGCCTTCTGCAGGCAGGCAAGGCCCTTATCCCCAGCCTAGGTACCACTTTACATTTTTGATGTTTAACCCTCTTTTCATCTTCAAAGCAGGTTTTTTGAAGTTTTGCCACTGTGTCCACTTTCATCGGGATCATTTCTTTTTTTTTTTACTGATTTTATTTAAATTTGGTCATGGGGTGGGGGCAGGGCAGATGACAACCTGCAGTAGCTGGGTCTTTTTTTTACCATGTGGCTTCCCGGGGGTGGGGGATTTAACTCAGGTTGTCAGGTGGGTAGCAGGTGCTGCTCTGGGGACTTTTACCTGCAGTCATCTTGAAGTCTCCATTCCACTGCTTTTAGCTTTTTAAGTGAGGTGAAATTCATATAGTATAAACCTACCAAATGTACAAGCCATATCTCTATCTGGTGCCAGAACACTTTCCTCACCCGAGAAAAAGCACCGTGCTGTTGGGTAGATAACATTTTAATCTTCATTTTGCGGATGAATAAACAGAGACACCAACATGTAGTCAAGAGCCCCAGGTAGTTGGGCCAGGAACTGGAGCGAGCTGGTCACAGCACTGAGTTAGTTTCAGCACTGGCTGGAGCACAAGGGTGACTCCCTTGAACTCTTCCAAGTGACCCAAGATGGCAGCTGCAAGCTACTTCTGGGAAAGGGAAGACTGGGGAACATTTGAGACTAGAAAGGAGGAACAGGTCTGGGGGTGTGGTTCAGTTAGCAGGGTGTTAACCTAGCATGAACCAAGCAAAACAAAGAAAGAAAAGAAAAAAGTCAGTAGGCTGAGCTGGGCCTCTGCTTCCTCCCAGGATGCCCCAGCCTGAGAGTGCGGCTCTGGGGCCATTTTGAAAACTTGAGCAAGATCCAACTCCCCCTGCTTTAAACATTTTTGACCTTCTTTATTCATTTAGACATTTTGGCTTTATTTATTTTATACATGTACAAATACATGCCACAGTGCAGTCAGAGGACACCTGGCCGAAGTCAATTCTCTCCTTCCACAATGTAGTCCCTGGGAATAGAACGCAGATCATCAGGCTTGGCTGCAAGCACCTTTACCTACTAAGTCATATCATTGCCCCACCTCCCTACCCCATTTTAGAAATTTTTAAATTTATTTATTTTATATGTGTAAATATTTTCCCTGCATGTATGTCTCTGTACCTTATGTGTAAAGTGCTCAAGGAGGTCAGAAAATAGCATCAGATTATCTGGAGCAGAAGTTACAGAAGGCTATGAGCCACTGTGTGGGTGCTGGGAACTGAACCCAGCAAGTACTCTTTTTTAAAATTATTTTTAATTTTTATTGATTCTTGTGAATTTCCCATCTTGTACCCAGTCCCACCCATCTCCCTGTCTCCTCATATCTACTCTCTGCTCATGTAACCTCCCCTTCTCAAAGAAAACAAAAAACAAAATAAATAAAGATAAAAAGCAAGCAAACAACAACATCTCGCCTAGAAGCTGCGGTGTGTCACAATATGACACACAGTACACCCTTTTGCCCACCCAGCTTTCCTTTAAGTGTTCCTAGCAGTGAGTCATTGGTCTGGTTTGAGGCCTCTGGCTTCTGCTACTCTATCAACACTGGATCCTCCCTGGGTATCTCCCTTCTTCCTCTCTATTGCCATGGAGATCCCGCAGCTTTGGATCCAAAGGACCAACCCAGACCCTTCATGTGCTCCAGAAGTTCACAGATTGAGTAGATGTTGGGGTGGTCCAACTTAGAGCCCTGGATCTGGAGTCAATCAGCCCATTAGCTCTCCTGTGCCCATACCATTGGGACTGGCCCTCCCGTAATGCCCAGGTAAGGGGCAGGTCCTGCTCTTCAGATCTCCTGCCCTGGGGGTAGAGGCAGCTCTCCCACAGCCCTGCCACTGGTGCCAGCATTACTGTGCTGCCCAGGCAAAGCCCAGCAAGTACCCTCACTCCAGCTCCTTTTGAGTTAAAAAAAAAATTTATTTACTTTTTATCTATTGTGTATGTGTATGGGTGTACACACGCTCACACACACACATGCACACTTACATGCATATGCTATGGCATATGTACAGAGGTCACCAGACAACTTCCAAGAGTCAATACTTGACCTCATCTAAGGAAGGGTCTCTGTTGTTTCTGCTGCTGTGCTGTGTACCCCTTGCTAGCTGGCCAACCAGCTTCTAGAAGATTCTCCCATCTCTGCATCCCATCTCAGCAAAGGAACATTGGGATTATAGACTCCAGCTACCACATTTGGCTTCTAATTTTTTTCTTTTTTTTCTTTCTTTCTTCCTTCTTTCCTTTCTTTCTTTAAATCAAATCATAATTTTTACTTATTCACACAGGGGTTATAAACACAAAAAGGCAGGACGTGGGGAAGGGCATGACACTGGAGCATAGGTGTTCAGGGGGAGTACAGATATCTTTCAGAACAGGGTATCGGGTGGGTGAAGGTTCAGGGGACAGGTCACTATGACTCTGCCTGTGATTCACTTGTTCTTATCTAACTTGGTACTATCTACCAAGACTGCCTATTTACAAGGTCTATGACTACTCAGGCTGGTGATTTTCCACAAAAGCTGCCTGTTTACAATAGCTTATAGCCATTTGTTTCAGTGTTTTTCCACAGAGACCCAAGACTTTGTGTTAGCATGTATGTATGTCAGACCTATTGCTGAATTTAGGCCTATGGCTGATTGTAGGCCTTCAGTGTATAAGCAGGGCTGCCCCTGACATTTCCTCCCTTCTCTAAGAATAGAAGGGCCGTGGCGATTCTAATCTTGCGAAGGTGGGGATAGAGGCCTTACTTCCAATAATTGAAGAGGACCTTGTAATGGCTCCGGTCCTCCTGTCATTGTCCAGTGAGGCATAAGGGCCATATCATCCCGATGTATTTTTCCTGGAGAGGAGATACTTTTGACATCAACCCCTATGCAGTCAGGCTTGTCCCTCAGGGAATTTTTTTTTTTTTTTTAACATAAGTTCTTGAGACAGAAATCTGTCAGGCTTATGCAACAAAAAGGTTTTATACCAAGAGCCTCTGAACACCCCACCACCATGCCTTTGGTGTCCTTGATACAGGGTCTCATTGCTTAGTTCAGCTTGTGTAGTGGGTGATATTTAAATAGATGGCATTCAATCTGACTCTTCTCAATCAGCTGCCATGTTCCTGACTAGCCTAGGCCTGCAGCTTACTGCCGCTGCTCAGTTCAGGCAGTCTGCTCAGACAACTGGAGACACCAGCCCTACCACCCACTAGATGCCAGCATGGGAGATGGCTCTGCCAATCTTCCACACTATCTTCACAAGGCTGGGCAGTGCCCAGACCATCCTGCCATCCATGCAGCCCAATAGGAAAATGAGACTCTAATGCTTAAATATTAATCAAAGGCTTTATATGTTTGGTAATGCTCAATAACAATATGCCCATACAATTAGAGGTGTGTCCCAATTAGCTAACCTAAATATAAGTTGTTACCCAGGACTGCTCTCCATACCTGCATGGCTCTTCATCCTCCATCTCTGCCCTCTCTAGCTCCTCCTCTTCCTTTTCCTCTTCCTCTCCTTACTCCTCCCACCTTAGCTCCTCCTACAAGCTTGCTTGAACCTGTTAATTCTCCTCCCTCCGACTTCACAGTGTTCAGATCACTTGTCTGAGCCACTGTACCTGGTTCCAGAGGCCTCTTAGGTGCAGGTTTAAAATGAAATGTAGGCCTTCGAACTGAATTCTGGGCACGGTGCCCAGCTGCCAGCTGATGTACCCAATTGCTCCTTTGGCAGACGTGTGGGGCTGAGAAGGGTGACCCTACACACAGATGCTCAGGTTTCATATCTGGATCTCTCGCTTCACCCCTCAGTCGGTCGGGTGTGGCCACCTCTAACCTCAGCCTGTGTCCCAGTTTCTGATACATCTTCTGGCTAGGTCTTTTGTGGTGGGCGACCTATCTACCTGTGTCACAGAGTGTTTCAGATTTGAAAGTCAGGACAAGTCACCTTGTGTGGCACATAGTCCCAGGTCTAGATGGAATCTGTCTGGGCTGCCTTGAACCTTCCACAAGCCACATCCTACTCTCTGAATCTGTTTTCTCCTCCTGAGTTAGATTGGAGATAAAGGAAGCTCTGTGTACCCAAGAAAGGTCTCCAGGGAGAGGGGGGACTTCACTGGCTTGGTGGCAAGGGTACCCACCAACATGTCTCTTGGTCTGATTTCTGTATTAGGGATGTGGGAGAACGGAGCAGTAGACGAGAGCAACACAAGGCAGGAGGGAGGTGAGGTAGGGAGGGGCACGAGAGGGTTGCATCAGTATAGACGGCCGTGAAGAGGCAGGAAGCCTTGAAGAGGTCTTCCACTTTGGCTGTGAACACACAGGAACTTCACACATCAAATGCTATGCTGGGCCCTAGCTGGCCACACTTAGACCCCTTTGGAAGAGAGACGTAGAAGGCCACAAGAGCCACCTTCTGACTTGAGTCACAGGAGACCCTCCTCTAGCAGCGGAACTTCAAAAGCGCCCCTCCCCAGAGGACCAGCACCTAGCCCGGCTGTCCCTGGACCCGCTGAGACAGCTAAAGACAGACAGAGGTACGTAAGGATAGTAAGTGTGTGTGAGCCTGATGAGCAGGAGGGATCCCTTGCCCTGGGCCAGGCAACTGGACTAATGGTCCGTTTCCCCTGACCGAGGCCTCTTCTGGCCCCCCAGCTGCCCTGCTGAGCCAGGTCACCCCCCCTCCCACAGAAGCCCCTTGTGACTCCCCACTCGGCTTTCCTTGTATTGTGCACGGCCTGGTTCCTCGAGGAAATGGGGCGGCTGGTGGTGCGGGGGCGGCAGCCAGCAACCCCACCCCCTTCCCCCCATTGTCATTCCTGGCTTCTCCCTAGCCCCTGTTGCACACTCCAAAAATAGACCTGCACAAGGAGCAGGCCCCACCCTTGAGCCCCTGCTGTGGCTGAGGTTGCCAGGGCAGAAGTGCCCTGGGGACTGAAGTGGCCTTCCGAGTGACCAGGGTCAAAGCATGGGATGACTATGTAAGTTTAGGACATGCTTTGCTTTCCCTCTCTCTGAGCCACAGTGTCCTTGACTGTAAATGATGACAAAGATAACTACCCAAGGGCTATCCCAAGAGTCAACCAGGGCTAACTGGGTCAGGAGGTCTCTGCTTGTCCTGTCTACTGGTTGGTGTCTGTGGCCTTGAGAGACTTCGGAGGGAGGGTCTGCCAGGTGTATCCCCCTCGTAGCCTTGGTGGCTGTCAAGGACTTCTAGCCCCTGGAGAGCCATGACAGCTGTTTGCTCTCTAGCCTCTGACATTGGTCAGTTCATGAGACCATGCAGCCTGGCAGGGACTCGAACCAGCAAATCCAGCCTCCGAGGACTGTTTTTTCCGCTTTAAGAACCTGCCTTGTCTGGTGATTCTGAGGACTTCCTGGCTGGGATAACCCTGCCTTCAGTTCACAAACACATGATTCACCAGAAGGAAGACGTGCTCAGTAGGTGTTAAGGGCTGGACTGGGGGCTGGGTGGTAGACCTCAAGCCTTTTGCAGCTGGGCAGCTGTCCTCAATGGTAGCACGGTGGCTGCCTTCTAGTCTGTCTATAGCAGAGGCATATGTCTATCTGCCTTTCTCCGACCCTCATTCTTTTGTTTTAACCTTGAAAATTTACAAATATGGATTTTTGCACATTTATTTATTTATTTATATTTGCTTGCTTATTGTGAATGTGCATGTGTGTGTGCGTGTGTGGACACTCGTGTGTACCATATATGGTTCAACACTGGAAGCCAAAGAACAATCAGAAGAGTCTGTCTTCTCTCTCCACCCTGTGGATTTTGGGATTCTAACTCAAATTGTCATATTTGGCAGAAAGTGCTGTTATCTATTGAGACTTCTTGACAAATACATATTTTTTTTTTAAAGCCAAGTTAGAGTTTATTAAGGAATAATTTTCATGGGGTCAGGGATTGTGGGGCACACTTATCAAATCTTTAATCCCATCACCCAGGAGTCAGAGACAAAAGTAGGTGGAACTCTGAGTTCAAGGCCAGCCTGCTCTACAGAGTAAGTTCCAGGACAACCAGGGCTACACAGAGAAACACGGTCTCAAAAACCCACAAAACCCAACCAACCAAACAAACAAACAAAAAACAATTTTAATCCAGATTTACATCTAGATTAAAGGATTGGTACTTTGAAAAGGACAATACACCCTGAAGATACGGGTGTAAGCTTCTCAAGAGAGCAACTCACAAACATGGATTAAAAAGTATACTGTTTATTTGTATTTATTTATTTTGAGGCTAAGTCTCGCTGTGTAGATCAGACTGGCTTCATACTTGCAGTCAGCAGTCTTCCTGCTTCAGACTGCTGCATGCTGGGAATGTGGGCATGAACCTCCACAGCTCACTCAGATTTTTATTGCAGTTTGGGTGTTTTGTTCTTTCACTTTTAGATGAGATTTTAAATGGCTCAGACTGGCCTCAAATTTGCTATGTAGCGGAGTCTGGCTTTGAATCTTGATCCTCTCACTTTTGTCTCCTGAGTGCTAGGATTGCACGTACCACAGTACCTACTCTTTCATATGATTTTTTTTTTTTTTGAGTAAAATATAAATGACTCTGTAGTCCAACCTGGCCGAAAATATTACTATGTAGCTCAGGGTAGCCCAAATTTGTGTTCTCAGCCTCCAAGGTGCTCAGATTGCAGGAGTGAGCCAACACACTGAATGCAAAGAGAAATTAATGAGGACATGACTACTCCCAAGGGGTTAAGGTTTCCGTTACAGGTATAAGGGAGAGCACAAGCAGAAACAGAGACATGGGGAGAGTCCAGAGTGGAGAACACTGGCAGAATGGACCAGGCCATGTGAAGAGAGTCGGGAGGGGAGAGAGGAGAGTCAGGAGCCAAGAGATAAAGAGACCAAAAGGACCATATAACCAAAATGGCTGAGCTATATAGGAGATGGAAAAGCTGCAGGAAGGGAAAGCCCAGTCCAGTTCCTTGGCTGAAGTTAGGATAAGGGGTGGGGTATGACAGCCAGGAGGACTCTGTAACAGGTACTGAGAGATGCTGGGAGCACCCGGAGGTGAGAGACTGCTTTGGTATATCAACAGGCACCTCAGCTGTTTGTTCTGGATTTGAGGCCTAACACACACCTGGTGCAGCACAGAATATATGTTCTTCCAAATGCTCGGATTAAAGATATGCACCACCATGCCTGGCACAAGAATACACACACACACACACACACACACACACACACACACACACACACATCCCAACCTCAAACTCATAGACCTGCTCTGCTCAAGGTTACATTTTAACAAGTGTTTGTGTGTACCTTTGTCGATCACTAATTGTGGGTTCAAGAGTCTGGATCAGGATTTTATCAGTAATTACTATGTCCGCTGAAGCAAATACCAACAGAGATTCCTATTGTCACACACATCATCCTTTACAACCCCGAGGACACTCAGGTTTGTCTGCGTGGCTTGCTTTTGGGGGCCTAGTGGGCGACACCTTGTCACCTAGCTGTTTCTTTTCATTTTCTCAGTTTGATTTTTTCTTTCTTTTTAAAAAAATGTCAATTATAATTGGTGTGGGGGGAGGGGCAGGAAGAGATTGAACAGGTGCCACAGCATGAATGTGGAGGTCAGAGGGCAACTTGTGGGAGTTGGTTCTCTTCTTCCACTGTGGGTTCCAGAGATAAAACTCTTGCCGTCGGGCCTTGTCCAGTAGGTACTTTGACCCACTAGGCCACTTTGCCAGCCCTCCTTCCTTTTCTTTTCTCTTTCTTTTTCTTTCTTTTCTTTCCTCCTTTTTTCTTTTTTCTTTTTTTTTGGACAGGATTTTTCTGCATTGTCCAGGCTGACCTTAAATTCACCATCCTTCTGCCTCAGTTTTCTAACTGCTGGGATTTCAGATAGGTGCCACCAGGGCTGGGCTCTAAACAGTCTGACACCTGCTCCCTTCCTCCCTGACACTGGGGGTGACTTGAGTGTGCTAGATAAGTGCTACCACTGAGCTTCATCCTCAGTCCTACTTGACTGCTCTTATGTGGGGATCTGGAGAGACGCAGGATTCATCCTCTAGGAATCTTGACCCTTTTGAAAACATATGCATATACAAAGTGGTCTTCTACGTGTCCAGTGATCGGTCTGTCACTGAACCTGGAGATGACCCTTGCCGCCAGCGTTGTGTTCTTAGACTGTAATTTATGTACATCAAACAGTGCAGTTCGCACACAAAGGCGGGGCACTCTACAAGCTCTTCCACATACAGCTTATTGTATTGCACTTAGTAACGCTCATGACTTCTTTCCATATCAGTGTGCACAGCAATTCCCCAGTGAAAACTCAAACAGTTCCATCTAAAGTGAGCTGTGCGAAATCAGAGAGATGGCCCCTCTGTTAAGAGCATTTGCTACTCTTCCAGAGGATCCAAGTTCGTTCCCTGCACCCATGTCAGGTGATCCACTATTGCCTGTGACTCCAGCTCCAGGGGATTCAAGGCATCTGCACTCACATAACATACACTCACTCATACATGCACATAAATAAAAATAAAATCTTTAAGTGAGTTGTTTTAGTCACGTACCAATCCTAACATAAGGAAGATTATGAGGTCAAGACTACACAGGTATGAGACAAAAGAGGGCAAGATGGCTCAGTGGTTAAAGCACTTGGTGTCTCACTACCTGACAGCCCTGGCTGTCCTGGAACTCACTATATAGACCATTCGCACACAAAGGCGGGGCACTCTACAAGCCTTCCTGATTGCACTAACCAGTGGCCTCAAAGATTAAAGATAATGGATCCCAACACACTTGGCCATGTGCACCATGAGAACCTTATATCGTTAAATAAAAAAAGTTTTTATTTTTAGCCTACCCCCTCTGAGCAAGACACACAAACCACACCCATCCCACATACACCACAAAGTAAAAATAACACAGAATAAGAGAGAGAGAGAGAGAGAGAGAGAGAGAGAGAGAGAGAGAGAGAGAGAGAGAAAGAACCTGAGCGAGCACCAGAGCAAGCGCCTGGGATTTAGCTCAGTGGTAATGTGCTTGCCTTGCTGTTTTACATGAATGGGGCCTCAATCCCTAGCACTGTAAAACGGCAGCAGCAGCAACAACAAACAAAAAACCCAAAAGCACAGGTCAAAGCCCAGAGCTAAGGCTGATGCTTGTGCCACTCACTAAAACAAACAAGCTCACAAACTTTGAGCTCTGTGAGCACACTGCTGGCCCAGGTCTGTAACCCAGCCCTTGGGACATGGGACATATTACTAGAGTTGTTAGGGTCAGAGCCTGGGTCATTAAATAATGAAAATCAAAGAATGATTTATTCAAATTGGACATATGGAAAGAGTATCAATTAAGGGTCCAGTGACATTTCTCCTTCCCAGGTTGATCTTCCCTTCTGGCTCATGCCAGGTTTAGGTTTGGAGAGCAGAGGTATGCGTCACTAAGTAGTTCTGGTCAAGGTGTAGTCTCGCCCATCACTGACCCATCATTGTTTCGGCTACCCTATGTCCTGTAAGGTGACCGGACAATGCATCAGAACTGCATGAAATCTCTTCCTAGGAGCCAGTTCTTTTTGGGACTGGCACCAGACTTGCTCTTTTCTTTCTGCCTGCATGGAAATCCTAGGGGAATTCCAATTTCCCAGAAACCATTGTTTCAGAAATCTTATAGACAGAGAGAGGCTGCAAGTGTCTCTCTTTAGAATACCTTCTCGTCCACCATGATGGTTACAGAGGGGAGAGGTGAGTTAAAAGCATGTAGTAAGTTCATGGCCAGCCATAGTTACTTGAAACTGTGTAAAACAAAACAAAAAGACCAACCAACCAATCAACCAACCAATAAACAAATAAATAAGGAAATGAGAAAATAATGTGGGTAGCTTTGTCCTTTGTACCAGGGCCTCTTTGGCATCTAGTGAAGAGGTTGACCCCTTATGATAATCATGGTTTTTAAATGTGTAAACTGCGTAAGGTTACAAAGGAAATCAATGATACCATAATGCAGTAAAAGCCTTTAAAAAAAAAAGACAGCATTTGCACATGCGTGTATATCTGCATGTAGTTGCATGTGTGTGTGCGCGCACGTGTGTATGCTTGTGTGTGCTGGTGCACAGAGGACGGAGGTATCGGATCCCTGAAGCTGGAATTACAGTGGTTGTGAGCTTCCTGATGTGGGTCTGAGGAACAGAAGATGTGGATCCTGTGGACGAACAGTAGTTGCTCTCAACATCTGAGCCAACTCTTCAGCCCCATCAATATTTTTTAATATATTCTAAAAAAATTTGTAAAAATAATGTAACTTTAAAATAGTTTATTACTTTATTATTACTTTTATGTGTATAGATGTTTTACCTGCGTGTGTGTCATGTGTGTGCCTGCTGCTGCTGCTGAAGGCCGGAAGAGGGGGTCTTATCTCCTGAAACTGGAGTAGATGCTGGAAACCAAACTGGGCTCCTTGCAAGAACAAGTGCATTTACCCACTGAACCAACTCTCCCCCACCTCATTATTATTTTGAGATCAGGTCTTGCTATGTAGCTTAGGCTAGCCTTGAATTCATGATCCTCCTGCTTCAACCTCCTGTGTGTAGAGAAAGCAGGCCTGAGCCATCACACCATCTTGCAGTATTATTTTAGTTTAACTAATTTAGTTTTGCTTTTTAAAAAAGATTTATTTATTTATTTATTTAATGGAGATGAATGCACTGTCGCTGTCTTCAGACTCACCAGAAGAGGGCATCAGATCCCATTACAGATGGTTGTGAGCCACCATGTGGTTGCTGGGAATTGAACTCAGGACCTCTGGAAGAGCAGTCAGTGCTCTTAACCACTGAGCCATCTCTCCAGCCCCCTGGTTTTACTTTTAATCAGTTTCCTTATTTGCTGGCATTTTGGTGCTGAGTTAGGACTGAGGGCCTTTTTTCCAGTTGTAGAGCCACACCTTAGCCCTTATTACTGTAATATTAATTAATGGAGTGATAGGTAAAAAATTATTTATGAAGCTGGAGAGATGGCTCAGTGGTTAAAAGTACTGTCTACTCTTCCAGAGGTCCTGAGTTCAATTCCCTGCACCCACATGGCGGCTCATAACTGTTTATAACTCCAGCTCCAGTGGATCTGACACCTCTTTTGGATTTCATGGGCACCAGGTATGTGCACAGACAGACACGTAGGCAAAATACTTATATACATAAAATAAAAATAAATAACTCAAGCTGGGAGATACTGGTGTACTTCTTTAATCCCGGCACTTCGAGAGTTTCTACAGAGTGAGTTCCAGGATGGCCAGGGCTACACCAAACAAACAAATAAAAATTACTCAAAAAAAAATTTAAAAACCGTATTTATTGTGTGTATGTATCTGTCCATGCGTGTGGGTATACACATGTAAAAGTCAGAGGACACTTCATGGTTCTTTCCTTCTGCCCCGTGAGTCCTGGGGATTAAACTGAAGTCATCAGTCTTGATGGCAGGTGCCGTTTGGGCTAGCTTCTTTATTAGCACATTAACTATTAAGATAGTGTCTTCGTTTGCTTTTATTGCTGTGAAGAGACACCAAAACCACGACAACTCTTATAAAGGAAACCATTTAACTGGGGCTGACTTACAGTTCAGAGTTCAGAGATTTAGTCCATTATCATCATGGCAGGAAGCATGGTGGCACGCAGGCAGACATGGTGCTGGAGAGGTTCTACATCTGGAGCAGCAGGCAGCAGGCAGCAGAGAACTGGCTCAGCTTCTGAGACCTCAAAGCCCATTCCATGTGGCACACTTCCTCCAACAAGGCCACACCTCCTGACAGTGCCATTCCTATAGGCCTATGGGAGCCATTTGCATTCAAACCACCAAAGATGGGAAGCACTGTTGGTCACTAACTCAGTAATGCCCACTTATGATGCATGAGGCCTTGAATTTGGTCTTCAACACTGCACAGAGTGTGGTAGTGCATGCTTGTAATCCCAGCACTTCAGAGATGGAGGTAGGAGGATCAATAGTTCAAACTCATCCTCAGCTACAAAGTGAGTTCAAGGCCTGCTTGGGCTACATGAGACCTGTCTCAAAAACTAATTATGGCGCTGGAGAGATGGCTCAGTGGTTAAGAGTGCTTACTACTCTTGCAGAGGACTCAGGTTGAACTCTCAGCACCTATGTCGTGGCTCACAGCTACCTGTAACTCCAGTTTAGGAGATCTGACACCTCTTCTGACCTCACAGGTTCCTGGACGAATGCAGTACGCATGCATATACACATAAAATATGTCTTTTAACTATTAAGATAGAGTTGGGTCTCAATAAGCATTGTCAGGACATGTCATCGGCCACCTGGATGATGCAATGCAAATGACTTCACTTCTGCCTTACAAGTTCCTGTCACCCTAATGCAGCTCAGATCTGTACCCATCAAGGAGTACATCTCACTTAGGAGTTTGTGAACATGAAGCTGTTTCAAGTTCTGGCTCCAAAGTTCCCTCGGAGACCCTGAATTTGGAGTTTTCAGTCAAGATTCCTGCTGAGAAATGAGCTCCTGTCCTTTACCCAACCAGTCACCCCTTTTTGAGAAGAATGACTTCAGGACTATTTCTCCAAGTCTGCTCATGAAATCCACAACAGGCCCTAGAGGGGTCTGGGGTCCTTCTGCCCAGAGGGGCCAGAGTCCTGTGCTGTGAGTCTGACCTGCGGTCAGGTCATTATGAAGCTTCTCCTCACAGGATGGTAGCAGGGAACCCTGCCAGCCAGGATTAGGCTGGCAGCTGGTGTCCTGCCCCTGTCATGACCCGCCCTGCCTGCGCCCCGCAGGGCCCTGGCCAGCACAGCTGTGGATGTGACAGGAGGCTTGGCTCTGATTCACCCCGGCACATTCCTGGCTCAGTCACTGTTTTGGTTTTGTATGTGTGTGTGACTTTTTCTCCCACACCCCTCCCACCCCTTTCCTCAAAAATGCTGTGTCTTTCCCTAGAGGGCTCCGCTGGGCGGCGCCTCCAGGAGGGAAACTCAGTCTGGATTTCCTGGAACAAGTGGAGCTTATGGGAGGAGGGATGCTTGTGACAGCCAGGTCAACCCCACCCCAACATGACTGGGTCTTCTTGCAGAAAGAGGACAGACAGGTGGATCCTAGATGCTCCTGGTCAGTGTACTGACCTGATGGAGAACAGGTTCTCCTGGTCTCAGGGCCAGGCCATCTTGAGTTGAGCTTTGGTGAGAGTTAAGAAATGTGATTACCAACTGCAAGTGAGAGGGTGCACCACCCTCTCTTGCAAAGGGCAGAGGGATGCCATCATTGATGGAGTGGGCTCCTTTCATGAAACAAATATTTGTTGAGTAACCACTATTGGACCTCTGGGAGCTTCTAGACAGTCGGCAAGTGCTGGCCTCCCGCGCAGCTAGGCAGAGAGCAGAGTGTGGGAAAAATCAAGCTCTGGGGTGAGAGCTTCTGTAGGAGCTGCAGTCCCCAGCTCTGAACAACAAGGAAGGGGTGTGGGAAGGATAGGTCTATGTAGAACAGTGGTTCTTAACCTTCCTAACACTGTGGCCCTTTAATACAGTTCCTCATGTTGTGGTGACACCCCGCTCCCCATTTGTTGCTACTTCAAAACTGTATACTTTTGCTACTGTTAGGAATTGAAATATAAATATCTGTGTTTTCTTTTCTGGTGGTCATAGATGAACCCTGTGAGAGGGTCATGTGACCCCCCAAAGGGGTTGAAACCCACAGGTTGAGAACTGCTGATGTAGAGGGACAGGTACAGTGAAAAGGAGACGACGGTCAGAGAAGGACTCTGGCTCCTTTCATGGGATCCACCAAAGAAAAGGCTCCAAGCCTGCCTATTAAGTCTCTAAATGACTGGTAATGAGGTGGGAAAGGGTAGGGATAGGGTATGCTATAAGAGGCAGGTACCATGGGTGTGGCAGGGACTTTGGGAACAGTCAGTAGGGAACACAGCTGCAGCTCCTCCTGGTCTAGAAGTGATACAGACACAGGACACTGTGGTATGGAAACCACTTTTGTTTGGTTGGTTTTATTGTTTTGTTTTTCAAGACAGGGTTTCTCTGTATAGCCTTGGCTGTTATGGAACTCACTTTGTAGACCAGGCTGGCCTCAAACTCAAGAGATCTGCCTGCTACTGCCTCCTGAGTGCTGAGATTAAAGGCTTGTGCCACCACCACCCTGCCTCCATCCCTTTTTTCTTTTTAAACTCAGACTGGCCCTGAACTCACTGCATAGACAAGGATGCCCTGATCCTTCTGCCTCTACTTCCAAAATCCTGAAACTACTCCACTTTCAGTTTATGGGATTGAACCCAGGGCTTCCTGCTTGCTAAGCAAACACTTGACCAACTGAGCTACATCCCTGCCCTGGGAGCTGCACTTTAAGAGCCTTGGACAAATGGAGTTATTCAATCAGGTCCAGCTTGTGTGGGGAGAACTAAATCTAGACTTGAGTCCAAGTTAGGACAGCGGCTGCTTAGGTTTTGGGACACATGAGGTCATAACCTGTGTTGGGGATGTCCTAGGGTTTTCTCAGTCGCTGTCCACTTATGAGCACGTGACTAGATTTAGAGGAACTTTGGTGGTGAAGGAAAGAAGACCAGGAGCAGGGGGCTGGGGAAGGCCTTCGGGAGAGAACTCTGAGGGCCTTGGGCTAAGCTCCTTCTTGTCCCCTCTCCCCCATTCCAAGCCCAGCTTCCTTACCTGTGAGGAGGGTAAAACAAGTTCCTATCCTGCCAGGGATGGAAAAGTACATCATTCATGTCCAAGAAGTCCCTTTCTTCCAGGGGTCAGCTGAAGGCCAGTGCTGTCACAACCAGAACTTTTGGTGTCTTTCCTTTGCTCTCAGATAAAGGGAGGAGAGTTGTGGGGGGTGGAAGGTGGTGGGATAAACCGGAGGGGGTGGGGGTACATTTGGTAGGCCCGTCCCGTGCCAAGGTGTGGCGCTAAGAAATTACACCATGCAACTGATCTAGCTAGTGTAAGTCTGCTGGGAGAGTGGGGACACGAGGGAGAGATGGAGACAGACAGGCAGACAGAGAAAGGACAAGACAGAGTGAGGGAGGAAAGAGGGAGACAGAGAGGGATGGGAAGAGAGAGAGAGAGAGAGATCTGAGATGGCTGGGGGCCCTTTTAAGCATCATACCTGGAGCTCCTGGTGGTAACTGTTGGTAAACCACTGTTAGGTCCCTGAGGGTAGGCCAGTGAAAATGGCTGGTTGCTATCAGAAGGTAAGGGACCCTCCATTTTTACAACTTCCTATGGCTGCTTGCACATTAGTGCATAGGCCACCTTGTCTTCCTCATTAATGATACTGATTTGTATAGTGACCTTTTCCCCAGGCCTAGGAAAATCACCACCACCTGCACACTAGCCCTGTCTCACATGGCCCTGACTCTTCTGATACCATCTGCTACTGTGGTCCTTTAGCAAAATTTCCTGCTGTGACCCACGGCAGGCTGCTGACTCACTATACCTCAGGACTGGGTGTCCCATGAGGTTGGGGACATCCCCCAGCATCCAGCACAGTGTCTGTCTGTAGCATATGCTTTATACAAGCCTGTTTGATGAAGGAATCTTCTTGGCGATCAAGAAGAGATGGTATTCGATAGTCCCTGATGGCTTCAGCTTCAAGACCCTTCTGCCTTCCCCTTCCAAGTGCTGGGATTAAGGCACAAACCACGCATACCAGTCCATCTGTGTCATGTGATCCCTTTTTGCAGATTAGGAACTGAAGGTATAGAGGCTGGATAGCCTGCATGCACCAAGGCCAAAGGGTAAAACACCACCAGAATCAGATGATCTTTGCCTAGGGAAATTTTGCAGTTCTGGGTTCAGAGGTTGGCAGCTGGAGTTATTCAGGGAGGAAAGAGGCGCATCTGGATGGAGGAGGGAGGGGGAAGGGGGGTTGTCCCACCCTCCCTGTTTTCTCCAAGAAGGCTGTTGTCGGCTGTTTTCCTCAAGGGCATCTCAGGTGACCTTCAGGTTGTGGCCTAAAGGGTCCCAGGGGCTGGCTGGGTGGAGGGCCTGGGCTGGCCCATGGCTTCTATTGCCCCTTTGCCTGCCCGTTGGCTTCACACACAGATTACAACTTCCCTTTCTCTGCAGTCTTACGCAGGCTACCTCCGGCCCGCCATTGTCTCATTGTTTGCCGAGGGAAGCTCCTGGAGGAAATTAACCTGCTGCTCACCCGGAGCTGGGAGTTTCTGTACCAGTCCCCACTGGGAATGCCTGGGGCGGGGTAGGCAGGAGTCAGTAGCGGACAATACAACAGGAGGAGACAGTGGGCCCTCAAGTGTACAAAGCAGGGGCGAGGCAGGTGACAGAAATCTGAAGTCTGTGAGCTCCTTTCCTAGACAGTCTCACGATATATAGCCCAGGCCAGCCTTGAAATCCTCCTCCTTCTGCCTCAACCTCCCAAACACTGAGATTACAGGGCAAGTACCTGCTTTGGTATTTCTCAAGATGCATCAACACATCAAGCTTTCTGCATGTCCTTGACCCCTTGGCGTTCACTGGGAAGAGATGTGTTCATGTTTATACATTTTAAATCATATTTTATATATTTGATGTGTATTTGTGCCTGAGCTGTGATGTGAGTGTGGAGGTCACAGTACAACTCCCAAGAGTCAATCCTTTCTATCATGTGTCCCAGGGATGGAGCTCAGGTCATCGGGCTTGGCAGTCCCTTTACCTGCTGAGCTTTCTCGTTGCCCTCCCCTTTTTTGCCCTGGTCCTGGCATAGAGCCTTGTGCATGCTGAGCTAGTGTTCTGCCGCTGAGCTATACCTCTAACCCTAATGCTGGTCCTTTAATTTTTTTTCCCTTTATTTTGTGTGTATAGATGTTTCACCTGCATGTGTGTTGGTGCACCACATATATGCTGTGCCTTCAGAGTCTAGAGAGGGCATCAGATCTCCTGGGACTAGAGTTATAAATAGTTGTAAGCCACCATGTAGATGCTAGGGGAATTGAACTCCCATCCTCTGGAAGGGCGACCTCTTAGCATCTGAGCCATTTCTTCAGCCTCTTCGTGATGCCTCTTTGACTTTGCTGCTCTGTAGTAAGAGAGTCAGACCCACTCTGTTTTTTCAGTCTTCTGAGAAAAGAGTTTAGCTCTTGTTTTATTTTAGTTCAAGTAGTGGGACCCTTATATGAGTTCATCAATTAAACATTTTTATGAATATCCTGTGTGCCTGCATTGGGTCATGCAGCAAGGATACAGAGAGGAAGGACCAATGAGGACTGTGTCCTTTTTTTGTTGTTGTTGTTGTTGTTTTGTTTTTCGAGACAGGGTTTCTCTGTGTAGCCCTGGCTGTCCTGGAACTCACTCTGTAGACCAGGCTGGCCTCGAACTCAGAAATCCACCTGCCTTTGCCTCCCAAGTGCTGGGATTAAAGATGTGCGCCACCACCACCCGGCAGTCCTTTTGTTGTTTTTATGATGTTTAGAGATTCAAGACTTTTATATTGTGGTGTCTCTTATGGACAGACAAAGCCCTTGTCATGTAAGTGAAGGTGAAGTTCAGGAGATGGCACCTAAGTCTTAGTTGTGTCTCTGGTTGTTGGACATTTTGAAACACTGAAGGCATCTACTGCCTGTTTGTTTGGTTTTTTTTTTTCTCCCTTTCCCTTTTCCCCTGATAGTTAATCATCTGGCTTCTTTTTACTTGTTTGGAGATAGGGTCTAGTGATGTAACCCTGGCCGATGCAAATTTATTGCAGCCCACCTCCTCCTCCAGGTCTCCCAAATGCTGGGATTTCAAGTGTGTGCCACTACACCTGGCTTCAAAGCCCAGTCTTTTGGTTTCTCAAGATCTATGGAAGTTTCATCAAAACTCTGAGTAATTTGAGGGTATATGCTTTATGTTATAAATGACTATAAATAGCTAGGTGTGCTGAAGATAGGCCTGTAGTCATATGCTTGGGAGAGGAAGGCAAGAGGATCAATTTAAGGCTAGCCTTGAGGTAATATAGGTTAGGGGTAGAGAGATCTTGCGTGTGCAAGGCCCAAGGTTCAGTCCCCTGGTATCACTACCCTCCCCTACAAAAAAACTAGCCTTACCAACATAGAGAGTTCAAGATTAGTATGGACTAGCCTCCAAAACAAAACAGAAAGTGTGTGTGTGTATGGTTCATGGCTCAGAGGTTAAGAGCACTGACTGCTCTTTCAGAGGACCCAAGTTTGATTCTCAGTAGCCATGTGCTAGCTCACAACCATCTGTAACTCCAGTCCCAGGTGACCTAACACCATTTTCTGACTTCCTCGGGCCTGCAGACATAAATGCAGACAAAACATTCATACTTGTAAAATAAAAAATAAAGAAAAGAACAAGTTGCTTAGGTCTGTATAAAAGACCAAACTGTCTCAAGGAAGTAGAAACCAGGTCAAAAGTCACCAAATCTATTACATGGAGGATCTCAGTAAGTATTAGATGTCTGGATGTGGACCAAGATGGGGAAGGAAGCTAGGAGGTCTCTAAAAGAGGAGGGGAAGGTTCCGGAAGGCCCAGGAACATAGGAGATTCTTGGAGGAGGCCAATTGTGAATAATCCAGGGATGTGCAGAAGAGCTAGCCCAGGGATGAAGGGACCACACATCACAAGGAGAAAATGAACACTCAGATGAGGGCCATCATGATGGTTTGAGTAGATTTGACCCCTGTAGATTGTGTATTTGAATGCTTGGCCCACAGAGAGTAGCACTACTGGGAGTACCACTATTGTGGCCTTGTTGGAGGATGTGTATCACTGGGAGTGGGCCTTAAGGTCTCAGATGCTCAAGCCTGGCTAGCCTGTCTAAGTTCTCCTCCTGCTGCATACTGATCCAGATGTAGAACTCTCAGCTCCTTCTCTAGCACCAGGTTTGCCTGTACACTGCTATTCTTCCTGCCTTGATAAAAATAGACTAAACCTCTTAACTGCAAACCAGCTCTCAATTAAATCTTTTCCTTTGTAAGTGTTGCTATGGTCATGGAATCTCTTCAAAGCAATAAAAACCCTAAGACGTGAGGCAAGTGTGACAAAATCATTTCTACTTGAGCTGTGATTTCACTATTTGTGAAATGGGCATGGGAGTCCCTGCCTTGCTTGGCAACAGGTTCCTTTACCTGAGCTGTGATGTAAAGTCAAGCCTCTGGTATGGTTCCTCTCAGGGAAGACACCTCCAATTTTTATTTCCCAACTCAGACGACAGTACTCACAAAATATGAGAGCTGGAACGACCCTCAAAGACCGTGATGACATACACATCTATTCACGCACTGATATCAAGCTTGTATATCAATCTATAGCTGACATTTATCCATTTGTTCATACTTGACAGATATCAACAGTTCATTCATCAGCAATCTAGTCCAAAGCCATTGACCCTCATGTACCATCCTTCCCAGATGTGTATGCCCAGCATCATGCATACAACACCATCCCAGTGTCTGTCAGTTTTCCATCTGTCTATCCATCATCCTCCGTCCATCATCTGTCTAGCTGCCACTCATTAGCCTCTGATCTGCATCTCATGGAAATAATTGCTCCTTATCCATCCACTCTTCATGTACCATCCATTTGTCCATTGTTCCATTCATTTCTCCATTCACTATTTTACACACACACAAACACACGCACACACACACAGTCAAGGAGCAAATATATTTGATAAGACAAATGAAAGCTGGCTGTGGTGGTGCAAGCCTTTAATACTAGCACTTGGGAGGCAAAGACAGACAGATTCTGTGAGTTCAAATTTAGACTGGTTTACATAGTGATTCCCAGGAGAACCAGGGCTACACAGTGAGACCTTATCTTTTAAAAAAGACACAAAATACTCTAAAACCAATAAGTATACACCTAACCTTTGAGAGCCATTCATCTCCAAATGATGGCAGCTAAGAATGAGACCAATACTGAAAGATGAGACAACTCAGCAGTTTGAACAAAGGGGAGGCACTGCTAAAGAAAATTCACAAGAACCTCTTGTCAGTTAAGCTCCTGAATTAGACACAAACAGAAAAATCAAGGTCAGGAACTCACAGTAAGCCCCCATTTAACCAAGGAGAAAGTAAACTGTTTATCTGACTTTCTGAGAAATAGATTAGAGAGATTATAATAGTTAATTAAGAGTTTCTCTCCCTTAATCCTGTCATAAGAAAGGGTGACCTCAGGTAACTTGATGTTATTTGGTTACAGGTTTTTGTTTTTCTTATTTTGTCTCCCTGTCTTTGCTTTATACCTTAGGAAATAGTTATCTCTCTTACCCTCTGCCATGCACGAGGAAACTGTCCCTGAGAGGTTAAGCTGGGGTTCAAGTGTAGATCATGTGACTATCCGTGGCAGTTTCTCCTCACTCTCCTTCACTGCTTCTAGGGGGTTTGGATGGAACCTGAAAGTGAACTACTGACCGCTGAGTGTGAGGACAAGTGAAGCGGCAGTGAGGGGCAGGAAGAGGAGCCAGAAGTGATTCACCCTACACTAGGCACTCGCTGATAAGTTTCATGTTGTAATACGACATCTCCAGCTTCCTAACTCCACAGCTCCTGATACACGCAAGGGATACTTGCTTTGCTGAATTCATGCAAAGAAAAGCCATTGAAACAGATGGGGTGAGTTTGAGGACACATAAGGCGATGCATGCTGAGAAAGGCCCTGCAAGGAGATTGTGAGAGAAGTCAATTTATTTCCTTGTTGTTTCTTCTCTTTCTTTATTTTTTTTTTTCTTTTCTTTTGTTATTCGAGACAGGTTCTCAGTGTAGACCCTAGCGTCCTGGACTCACTCTGTAGACCAGGCTTGCCTTGAACTCTGAATCCGCCTGCCATCTGCCTCCCAAGTGCTGGGTTAAAGGTGTTGCCACCACTGCCTGCTTCTTTCTTGTCCTCCTTCTGCCTTCTTCCTTCCTTCCTTCCTTCCTTCCATTTTTTTTCTTCTTTCGTTTTTTCTTCTCTTTCTGTACAGATAGACAGACTGACTTAGTGTTAGTTAAGCTACTTTTGTTTTTTTTGTTTTTGAGACAGGGTTTCTCTGTATAGCCTGGCTGTCCTGTAACTCACTCTGTAGACCAGGTTGGCCTTGAACTCAGAAATCCACCTGCCTCTGCCTCCCAAGTGCTGGAATTAAAGGTGTTGCCCACTGCCCTGCTACAGGCTATTTCTATCTTGTAATTGATTTAATCCCCAGGCTGTGTATACTTTCCTCTCTATCATATTTACATCACAGCCACTGAGCAAGGGAGACTCAAGAGGCAGCCTTGAGTTAGACATGTACATACCATGGGTCAGAATTTAGTTATCTGTAGGTAAGTTTATTACATGCTCTATCTGGTCACAGAGAGGAGGCTGGGAAATGTAGTCTTCATTTTGTGTGCCTAAGTGTTCAGTTCAAGAGAAAGGTTTTATTTCTAGGTGGGGAAGGGAGGCTGGATATGAACTGTAGCTAGGCTCTCTGGCATGGATGAGAAGTAGCCACATGGGCATCTGTGCTCTTCCCAGTGTGAAGACTCTTAGGCACATGAGTCATCTCTGACAGTAGACTGCAGCTTCCTGAGGGAAGACTGGAGGATACTTTCACCACCCTCAAGTCTTTGGCATAATAGATGGTGAGCTGATTAAGGTTTTTGTTTGTTTTTGAGTGTGTGTATGTGTGTGTATTGTCAACTTGACACAAGCTAGGATCATCTGGGAAGAGGGATCCTCAACTGGGAAAATACCTCCATCACACTACTGTAGTCAAGTCTGTAAGGCATTTTCTTGACTAATGATTGATGTGAGAGGGTCCAGCCTATTGTGGGTGATGCCATCTCTAGGCAGGTGACCTTGGGTGGATAAGAAAGCAGGTCGAGCAAGCCATCAGAAGCAAGCCAGTAAGCAGCATTCTTCTGTGATCTTTGCTTTAGCTCCGGCTGCCAGGCCTTAAGTTCCTGATCTGAAGAAGATCCTGTAAGATGAAATAAACCTGCTCCTTTCCAGGTTGTTTTCATATCATGGGTTTATTACAGCAATAGAAATTGAACTAAGACAGATAGGGAACTGTTATCTGTGGCAGGGTTTTGGTCACGAGTAACCCAGTCTACCACTGGACTTCCCGTGTAGCACAGGATGACCTTGGGCTGCTTAATCCTTCTGCCTCTACTTCCCAAGTGTTGAGCACCACCATATACCATTGCCTGGTTTGCACAATGCTGGAGATTGAATCTATGGCTTTATGCATGCTAGACAAGCACTGAGCCCCGGCTGGCCTAGAACTCACTCTGGAGAACAGGCTGGCGTAAAACTCAGAGATCTGCCTGCTTCTGCTTCTGCTTCCTGAGAGCTGGGAATAAAATGATGGGTCTCTCTGTGTGTATGTCACATGTGTGCCTGTGCCCTTGGAGACCAGAAGAGGATGTCTGATCCCCTGGAGCTGGAGTTACATGCAGTTGTGAGCCACTTGACATGGGTGGCTCATTAGCTCGGGTCTTCAGCAAGCACAGAGAGTGCTCTCAAGGGCTGAACTATCTCTCCATTTCCTCTCTCTCAGCACCTCCTTTAATATCAATCTTATTACAATCTGCGTAAGTATGCAGCAGCTCACAGAGCAGAAAGCATCAGCCGCCGTATAATGTGAATTGGTGCAGGACAATGCGTGGGGTTCCTTGGGACATCCTAGCATCCGGGAATCTTTGTAGAGACTCTACTTCTCCTGCTCACTTTCTTAGTCTTTTGCAGTTTTTTTTTTTTTTTTTTTTTTTGAGATGAGTCAGACCTCTGCACTCATCTTAAACCACACAGCTGCCATTTCTCCCTTGAGAGGAGAGTGCAAGGTTCATTCATGTCCTACTAGTGGGTGGAGAGTCAAGAACAGACAATTTTGGTTAACCAAGCTTGCCATTTTTAGCTATATAGATTATGAAAGTACTTTGTATCATGAAAGAAGAACAGGGCCACCTTGTGTACTTCTAACCCCTCTTCTAACAGAGAAGTGTTAAGCCTGCAGTCCTCACTGACTCCCAACCCCTAATAGGATGTTATCTCTTCTTTTGGGCAGAGTCATCTCTTAATGATTTTTTCCCCTTCTTTCTTTCTTTAAACTTTTTATTTTATTTAAAAACACTTTTAATTATTTATTTTTTATTTTATGTATGTGAGTGTTTTGCCTGCATATGTGTGTGGATCATATGAATGCCTGATGACCACTGAGGTCAGAGAGGGTGTCAGATCCCCTATAACTGGAGTTAGTGATGACTGTGAGGCACCATGTGGGTGATAGGAACTGAACTCAGGTCCTCCATAAGAGCAGCAAATGCTCTCAAACACTGAGCCATCTCTCCTGCCCCCTCTTTTCTTTTTGAGACGGGATCTTATCCAGTTCAGGCTGGCCTGAAATCCAATACAGAGTGAGGATGGCTTCGAATTTCTGCTTCTCCTGCTTCAATCCTCCATGTGCTGGATCCAGCATCCTACTGTGTCCTGTCTATGTGGAGCTAGGGATGGAACCTACCAATCTGTACATGCTAGGTAAGCATCCTAGCAACGGAGCCACATCCCCAGCCCCTGATTTCTTCCTTGACAACCATGACTCACTCCTTGTTTGCTCCATGTCCCTCTTGCTTTGGTGAAACAGGATTTCACGTAGCCAAGGCTAGCCTCAAATGCAGCAGAGCCTGACCTCAAGCTAGTGATTGGAAATTTCTGTCTCAGCTTCTCAAGAAATGGAATTTCAGGTGTGTACTGCTGGGCCTAGCTACCAGAGACCCTTCCACTGTATGAACATGGGATGCTTTTCTATCTACTCCTGTCTTCTTCCTTCTTTGTTGCTATAGTCACTGTTGTCTCCCCCAGTCCCAGCCCCTCTGCAGTGCTATGAAACTGAACTCAGATATGTCAGACAAGATCTCTATCACAGAGCCTCTAAGTTTCTTTCTTTTAACTTTTGTGATTCCCCCCCCCCCCAGCATACAAGTCTTTCACCTCCATGGTAAAGTTTATTCCCACGTATTTTGTCCTTTTAATGCTTTTGCAGGTGGAATTAATTTTTTTCCCTTGATTGCTCATGTTCATGTACAGCTATGCGAGCTGAGTGTGGCGATGCACACCTGTGATCCTAGAATTCAGGAAGCTGAGCCAAAAGAATTACAAGCTTACATAGCCTTATCTCAAAAATAAACAAATAGGGGTTGGAGAGGTGGCTCAGTGGTTAAGAACACTGACTGCTCTTCCAGAGGTCCTGAGTTCAATTCCCAGCAACCACATGGTGGCTCACAACCATCTGTAATGGGATCTGATGCCCTCTTCTGGTGTGTCTGAAGACAGCGACAGTGTATTCACATACATAAAATAAAATAAATAGATAGATAGATAGATAGATAGATAGAGCGAGCCACTGACTTCTGTGTGCTTATCGGTTGTACGATAAAATTGCCTAGGATAACTTAGAATGAGGAGACTTCTTTTTGTTGGTACTTTCACACATCACTTGCTCTGTTGCTTTTGGGTCTGTGGAGAGGCAGAGCATCTTGGTGAGGAGGGAACAGTGGAACAAACTCACTTTATGGTGTCTAGGGAGTAAGGGGAGAAAAGGGACCAGAGTCTTACTATTCATTCTGAATAGTTAGGCCCAAAAGGCCTAACTTCCTTGCAATCAGGTAATCCCAGACTGGGGACCAGTCCATCAACACACGGCCTGTGAAGGACCCTGAACATCCTAACTGCAGTGATCCATATTCTGACAGGGCACACGGTTGCACCCCTGACTAGCTGGAGTCATCAGCACAGCCTGAGCTGGCCTCTGGCCTGCCCAGCATGCTAGAGAGGGCCCAGCCTTCCACAGGAAGGGAGAACAGAACCACAAGCTCCTGAGTGAGCTGGGCACAGCAGGACACACCTGGGCCTGCTGGGAGCCACACTAATCAAAAAGCAGCAGTGGACCCAGAGGAGAGCTTTCTTCCCTCTGCGGTTCCGTTCAGTTTGTTACTACGGAGACCGGAGACCGTCTCCCTGACTGCTGGCGTGCTTTCCACACTCTGTGAACACTTCCTTTTCAACAGAGAAGAGGCCTCCAGAGCCCTGTGCCGGCCACCAGATCCAGCTGGAGTTTAGTGGCATTGTTTTGCTTTCATTATGCTTATTTTTAAGATTACTTTCTATTTATGGCACAAGATGCTGGCTTTCCATTTATGGGGGATCTAGAATGTCCTTTTGAAATAATAAATTTATGTTTTTTTCCTTTTATTGAAAATAGATTTTTTTCACACATAATATTCCCTGATTATTGTTTTCCCTCCCTGAACTCCTCCCAGTTCCTCCCTACCTCCACTCCCATCCGGGTCACTTTCTGTCTCTCATTAGAAAGCAAACAGAGCTTCTAAGGGATAATAAAATATAACAAAATAAAATATAACAGAATAAAATAAAAAACTATCACTTCAGAGTTGGACAAGATAAACAAACAGAAGGAAAAGAGTCCAAGAGAAGGCACAAGAATCAGAGACCCACTTGTTTACACACTCAGAAATTCCATGAAAACACTAAACAGGAAGCTGTAATGTATGTGAGGACCCATGTAGGCCCTGTGAAAGCTGCCTCAATCTCTGTGACTTCACATGAGCTTGTCTCATGTGGATTTAGAGGGTCTTGTTTTCTTGTCCTCCATTCTCTCTGGCTCATAGACTCAGGGTTCCCTCAGCCCTGAGGGGAGGGATTTGAGGGAGACATTCTATTTAGGACTCATTGCCCCAAGGTCTCTCACTCTCTGCATAATTTCTGGCTGTGGGTCTCTGTCCCATCTGCTGCAGGAGGAAGCTTCTCTGATAACGGCTGAGCAGAGCACAGATCTATGACTGTAGCAGAATGTCATCAGGAGTAATTTTGTTACTACATTAAAAAAAGTTCTATCTGTACTCCCTAGTTCCTTACTCTATATCTATGTTGGTGGTTCGATATGTGTTGGTAGCTTGCTTATTCCAGACTTAACTAATATCCACATATAAGTAAATATGTGCCATATTTGTCTTCCTAGTTCTGGAATAACTCTCACTCAGTTCCATTCATTTTCCAGTTCCATTCATTTAACTTCAAATTTCATCATTTTTTTTCCCAAGACAGGGTTTCTCTGTGTAGCCCTGGCTGTCCTGGAACTCACTCTGTAGACCTGGCTGGCCTTGAACTCAGAGATCCTCCTGCCTCTACCACCTGAGTGCTGGGATTGAAGGTATGTGCCACCACTGTCCATCTTGAGTTCTTCATGGTTTTTGGATATTAGCCTTCTATTGGATGTCTAGTTGGTGACATCGTTGTCCATTCTGTAGGCTGTCAATTTATCTAAATGATGATGTCTTTGGCCATGCAGAAGCTTAGAGTCTGCTTCATGAGGGCCCCTTTATTGATTGTTGATCTTAGTGCTTGCTCGTGATACTCTGTTCAGAGTCTTCTCATGGGCCAATGAGTCCAAGGCTATTATCTAATTCCGCTTCTGTCAAATTCTCTCCTATCTGGTTTTATGTTGAGGTCTCTAATCCACTTGGAGTTGAGTTTTGTGCAGGGCCCTATGGATCTATTTGGTTCTTTTTCGTGTAGCCATCTGGTTAAACCAGCACTATTTGTTGAAGATGCTGTCTTTTTTCCCAGTGTGTATTCCTGGCTATAGGTGTGTGGAATAATGTCTAGTTCTTCAGTTAGATACCACTGATTAATGTGTCTGTTTTGGTACCAATACCATGCTGTTTTTATTACTCTAGCTTTGTAGTACAGTTTAAAATTGGGGATAGTGATATCACCTACAGTTCTTCCATTGTTCAGTATTCTTTTAGTTTGTGTTTGTGTGTGTGTGTGTGTTTCCATATGAAGCTGAAAGTTGTCCTTTCAAAATCTTTGAAGAATTTTATTGGAAATTTGATGGTGATAGCAACTGAATCTGTAGACTGCTTTTGGTGAGGTGGCCATTTTTATTATATTAATCCTCCCAATCCATGAGCAGAGGATTTCCATCTTCTGATATCTTCTTCAACTTCTTTCTTCAAAGACTTGGAGTTTTTATCATATAAGGCTTGGCTTGCTTGGTTAGTGTTACCCCAAGATATATTATTTGAGGCTATTGTGAAAGGTTGTTTTTCCCTCATTTGTTTCTGAGTCCATTTGTCATTTGTATATAGGAGGGCTACTGATTCTTGTGAGTTAATTTTATATCATGCTACTTTGCTGAAAGTGTTTATCAGCTGTAGATTTTTAAGATTATGTATGTATACTATCATATCATCTACAAGTAAAGATACTTTGACATGCCGGGCAGTGGTGGCACATGCCTTTAATCCTAGCACTTGGGAGGCAGAGGCAGGAGGATTTCTGAGTCCGAGGCCAGCCTGGTCTATTGAGTGAGTTCCAAGACAGCCAGGGCTACACTGAGAAACTCTGTCTTGAAAAACCAAAAACCAAAAAAAAAAAAAAAAATAATAATAATAAAAATAAAAAAAAAAACAGGATACTTTCTTCCTTTCCAATTTGTATTCACTTGATCTCTTTGAGTTGTCTTATAGCTCTAGCTAAGTCTTTAAATGCTATATTGAATAGTTACTGAGAGAGTGGACAACCTTGTCTTGTTTTGAGTTTCCATTTAAGTTGATGTTGGCTATGGGCCTGATGTTAACTACCTTTATTATGTTGAGGTATTTCCCTGGTATCCCTAATATCTCCAGGTTTTATCATGAAGGGATGTTGGAGTTTGTCAAAGGCCTTTTCTGCTTCTAATCGGATAACCATGTTTTTTTTTTTTTGTCTTTTAGTTTGTTTATATGGTGAATTATATTTATTGATTTATGTATGTTAAACTATCCTTGCAACTCTGGAATGAAGCCTACTAGATCATGGTATCCACCATGTTTCTGATGTGTTCTTAAATTCAGTTTGCAAGTATTTTCTTTTTTTCTTTTCTTTTCTTTTTTTTTTTTTTTTTTTTTTTTTTTTTGTTTTGGTTTTTGTTTTTTTTTGTTTTTCGAGACAGGGTTTCTCTGTATAGCCCTGCGTCCTGGACTCCTTTGTGCAGCTGGCTTGACTCAGAATCCACTGCCTCTGCTCAAGGCTGTTAATGTGCGACACCGCCCGGTGCAGTTTTCTGAGAATTTTGTACTCATCATAAGAAATGTCTGATCTTCTGTTGATTTATTGTTTGGGCATTCAATTGTGCCTCATAAGATCACAGTCCTTATTTTGTAAAATTTGGAGTACGCATTAGTCCTGAAATCTGTTTAATCTGCATAGCTGGTTGTAGCTTTACGCTTCTATTCACAGGGGTAAGGGACACGTCTGTTTAAATTGTTTCTGATCTGATTTAACTTTGGCAAGTGTAGTCTGAGAAAAATTATCGATTTCTTTTATTTTTCCCATTTGAGAGTGTAGGTTTTTTGTTTTTTGTTTGTTTCTTTTTTGTTTATTTGTTTTTTTTTGGTTTTTCGAGACAGGTTTCTCTGTGTAGTCGGGCTGTCCTGGAACTCGCTCGGTAGACCAGGCTGGCTCGAACTCAGAAATCGCCTGCCTCTGTCCCAAGTGCTGGGATTAAAGGCGTGCGCACCACGCCCAGTGAGTGTATGTTTTAAAGTAGTTCTTATGATCTCAGATTATCAGTATCTTTGTTAAATGAACAGTGTCCTGTTCAATTCTATTTTGTTAATTTGATATTTTCTTCTTGCTTTTTAATTAATTTGTATGAGGGTTTGTCAGTCTTACTGGTTTTCTCAAAGAACAACCCTATGTTTCATCAATTCTTTGTATTTTTGCTTGTTTGTTTGTTTTGTTTAATTCAACTTTGAGTTTTATTATTTCTTGCCATCTACTCCTTTTGGATTGTGATTCTTTTTTTCTTTTTGTTCTGGAGCTTTCTGTTGTGATGTTAGTTATTAGTATGAGCTCTCTCTCTCTCTCTCTCTCTCTCTCTCTCTCTCTCTCTCTCTCTCTCTCTCTCTCAAATGTAGGCACTTAGTGCTATGAACTTGCCTCTTAGAACCAGCTTCATTGTGTCCCATAAGTTTGAGTATATTTTCAATTCTAGAAAGTCTTTAACTTGGTTCTTAATTTCTTGTTTTTCATTCAGTAGTGAGCTGTTCCGTTTCCTCAAGTTTGCAAACTTTCTGCTGTTTCTGTTGATGATACTCAGCTTTAGTTCACAGTGGTCAGATAGGATGCACGCGTATTTTGCAATTTTTCTTGTATCTGTTAAAGACTTGGTTTCTGTTTAAGCATGTGGTCAATTTCAGAGAAAGTTCCTTGTGGTGCTGAGAAGAAGGTGTATACTCTTGTGTGTTGGGGTGAAATGTTCTGTAGATATCTTGAAGTCCATTTGGTTTATAACATTAGTTAGCTCCAGCATCTGTTTAGTTTTTGTCTGGATGATCTGTCCATTGGTGAAAGCGGGGATTGAAGTCTGCCATTATCAGTTTGTGAGAGTCAATATGTGATTTAAGCTCTGGTAGTGTTTCTTTTACAAACTTGGGTGCCCTTATGCTTGGGGCATAGATGTTAAGAATAGCAATGTCTTATTGGTGGGTTTTTTTTTTTTTTCTTAGATAAGCATTTAGTGTCTCCTCATCTTTTCTGATAGTTTTGTTTGAAGTCTGTTTTGTCAGATATTAAAATGGTTATACTACAATGCCTCTTGATCCATATCTTTTTCTATGTTTTTACCCTGAGGGGATGTCTATCCTGGATGTTGAGGTGTGTTTCTTGGATGGGGCAGAAGAATGGATCCTGTTTTTGCATCCATTCTGTTAGTCTGTGTCTTTTTTTATTGAGTAATTAGACCATTTCTAGAGACACATGCAGTGTGTGTTTGTGTGTATGTGTGTGTGTGTGTGTGTGCTTCCCCTCTTTGATTTGCTTGTCTGAATTATTTATTTCCTGTGTTTTCTTGGATGTAGTTAACCTCTTTAGATTGGAGTTTTCCTTCTAGTATCGTCTGTAGGGCTGGATTTGTAGATAGATGAATTTGCTTTTATCATGGAATGTTTTATTTTCTCCATCCATTGTTATTGAAAATTTTGTTAGGTATAGTAGTCTGACTGACATGTATGGTCTCTAGATTCTGCAGCACATCTGTTCAGACCCTTCTGACTGTTTCCATGGAGAAGGTAGGCATAACTCTCATAGGTCTGCCTATATATGTTATATTGGTCTTTCCCCTTACAGCTTTTAATATTCTTTCTTTGTTCTATATGTTTGGTGTTTTGATTATCATTTACTGAAGGGACTTTCTTTTCTGGTACAGACTTTTTTTTCTGTGTTTTATATGCTTCTTGTATCTTTTTTGGGGGGTGGGGGGTTTCAAGACAAGGTTTCTCTGTGTAGCCCTGGCTGTCTGGAACTCACTCTGTAGACTAGGAGGGCCTCAAACTCAGAAATCTGCCTGCCTCTGCCTCCCAAGTGCTGGGATTAAAGGCTGAGCCACCACTGCCCCGCTTCTTGTACCTTGATAGGCACCTCCTTCTTTAGGTTAGGGAAATTTTCTTCTATGATTTTGTTGAAATATTCTCTGAGCCTTTGACCTGGGTTTCTTCTCCTTCCTCTAGTTCTGTTATTCTTAGGTTTTTGTCTTTTTATAGTTTCCCAGATTTCTTGGATGTATTGTGGCAGGAATTTATTTTTTAGATTTCAACATTTTCTTTGACAGCTATTTTGTTTCTTCTTAAACCCCCTCCCATCCTCCGCCCCCCCCCAAAAAAAGGAAGAGAAAAGTGTAGTTAGAGGTACCCAGCCATGGATGAAATATAAAGAAATTTGTGGGTTTTGTAACTCATTGGTAAAGTACTTGCTTGGTATGCATGGTGCCCTGGATTCAACCCACCACACATTGTGAACCAGGCTTGATACTACAAGATTAGTTCAAGGTCATTTTAGATACTTGTGAGTTCAAGGTCAACCTGGGCCGCATAACTCCCTGCCTCATGGGGTTTCAACCACAAAGTACTAAATTTGAGGAATGCTGAGAGCAAGAGAAATAATCTTCCCCAGGAAAGAGCCCCAGATTGAGTATCCAATATCAGGCACTCAGCCGTGAAATCAGACAACTGACATTACACGGACTGGACAAATTGAATGTATATATTCAGGAAAAATATGTATGTATGAATACATGTATGTATGTATGCCTGCAACAACAACTGAAGGACTAGAGGCCATGAATTTGAGAGTGAGCAAGGTGGGAGCTGGAGGGAGGAAAGAGATGGGGGTCCCCTTCTTACACCTTCACATAATATGCTGGTTTGAATGAGAATGGCTGCCACTAGGCTCATAGATTTGAATCTTAGTCACCAGGGAGTGTTTGGAAAGAATTAGGAGGTGTGGCCTTGTGGAGGAGGTATGTCTCTAGAAGTGCCTGGTGCTTTTGAGTCAGGATATAAAGGGAAGGGGGGAAAGATGGAATTATATTCTAGTTTTTAAAAGTGTTTTTAAAAGTTTGTAATGAGAGGACACAGGCCCGAAAGTGGAGTCTGTAGTAAAGAGAACTCCATCAGACTCTTATAAAATAACAGCTACCCGGGCAGTGGCGGCACACACCCTTAAATGCCAGTGCTGGGGAGGCAGAAGTAGGATCTTTTCTGTGAGTTGGAGGTCAGCTTTGTGTACAGAGTAAGTTCCAGGACAAGCAGAGCTGTTACACAGGGAAACCTTGTCTCTAAAAACAAACAAACCAACCAACCTTTAGGCACTGTGGTACACCATACACTAGTTATGCCAGATATTCTAACTGAGATACAAGGTTCTCTTGAGCCCAGGAGTTCAGGAACAGTCTGGGTAACAGAATGAGATCTTGTCTTTTATTTTAGTGTGTGTGTGTGTGTGTGTGTGTGTGTGTGTGTGCGCGCTGCGCTCGAGCGCACGACAGCTGGAGAGATGGCTCAGAATTAAGAGCACTAGGCTGCTCTTCCAGAGGACCCAGATTAAATTCCCAGCACCTACATGGCAGCTCACAACTGTCTGCAACTCTTGTTCCAGGGATCTGACTCCCTCACACATGGAGGCAAAACACCAGTGTTATTATTTGTTTGTATTTATTTTGTGTAAATGAGTGTTTTGCCTACACATGTGTGTGTATGTAATATATATATATCATGTGTGTCATATATGGCGCCACATACATGCCTTTTACCCACAGAGTCAGAAGAGGGCACTGGAAACCCTGGAGTTACGGATAGTTGTGAGCTGTCACGTGGATACAGGGAACTGAATCTGGTCCTCTGTGAGAACACCAAGTTCTCTGAGTTGCTCTTAACCATACTTCCAGCCTACTGTTTCTTATTTTAAAAGAAAGGCTGTGAGAGAAAATGAAAGAACAAAAAAACAAACAAAAGAAAAGAAAGGAAGGGGAGAGAACGACTTCCAGTTTTGGAGCCTGGAGTGGAGTAGCTTAGTGCACATGAAGCCTCTGTCCAGTGTCCAGCAAGTGCCCAGGCACACCGGAGAAAGCAATGTGCGTGCTCCCTCCCGTAAAGTTGCCAGGCAGCAGACTAGGACTTGAGCACTCTCTCTCCCCCAACTCCTGGCCATGCATCTGGAAGTCATCCCAGAGTTCTGTTTGTTAAGCACTACTCACCTCATTTTTTGAAGCAGGATCTCTCACTGGCCTGGAACAGACCAGTTAAACGAAGCTGTCTGGTCACTAAACCCCAGGAATCGTCTAGAGTCTGCCTCCTCGGCTCTGGGATTGTAAGCATGTGTGACCACACCACACTTATTTATGTGGGTGAAGGTTCAAACTCAGATTTCTCATGCTTGAAAGTAAACACTTTACTCACTAAGCCATTTCCCCATCCCTACATGGACTCATTCCTTTGATGAACACAGTGAAGACATCACTCACGGAGAAGAAGGGAATCAGAGGGTCTGAGAGAGGGAGATGCTTATGAAGAAGGAAATCACAGCCTGGTGTGGTCCTATGCACATCTACCTTCGTAGGTGAAGCACAAGAGGGGCGGAGGTAGTCCGAGAACAGAGAATTAAGCCAGCCTAGCACGGGGCATGGTCAGGGAAGGCTCTGTATAGAGTGATGCTGGGGGAGCCAGGGAGGGTGGGAAGAGGAATGGAAACAAAACAGAATCGCCATGAAGAGGAAGATGGCTACAGACTGCAGTGAGTCTTGTGAGAGAGACAAGGGGTTGGGATCCAGAGAGGAGAGAAGGGGCTAGAGAGCTGGACATGGATAGGCTGAGACATAGAGCACTTAGGCCTCACCAAAGCAATAGCCAGTCACAGCAGCAGATGGAAAAAAAACAAAACAAAAATCTGGTGACTAAGGTAGAGGCTGCCTCAGCAGGAAGCAGGGAGGCTAGCTGAAGGCCATTTGTATCAACCATGTAAAAACTGGTGACCAAGGCCGGAAGTGAGAGCTCAGTCAGTAACTCTCTTGCCTTGCATTCATGAGAACCTGGCTTTAATTCTTCCAGAAGCCCTGTAAAAAAAGCAGATCCCTAAGGCTCATAGGTCAGCTCGCCTAGTCTCCGTGGGGAAGCCCAGACCAATCAGGTGTGTGTGTGTGTGTGTGTGTGTGTGTGTGTGGTGTGTATTTCCTCCTCTCCAAGATAGGGTTTCTCTGTGTAGTCCTGGCTGTCCTAGAACTCATTCTGTAGACCAATCTTGCCTCAAACTCATAGATCCTCCTGCCTCTGCCTCCCGAGTGCTGAGATTAGAGGTGTATACAGCTACATCCCGGCTCCAAGATATTTCTAAGTAAACAGAGCCAAGTCAGAGCAGAGCAGGCCGCAGCACTCTCTGTGACTTTATAAAAGGAAGGGGAACCAGGGAAGCTATTAGTACTGGCACTTAAAAGGTTGATCAGGGAGGATTGCAGATACGGAGACCACACCTCAACTCCTTCCCCTCAATAGGAAGGGGAGACTGTGGGCGCGGCTGTATCTTCGACAATGTTTACAAGGTCATGGCCACTGGAAACCCTTGCTCATAAAGTTTTATGGTACTTTTGGACAGAGGGCAGGAACATAGCCAGCACTATGGATGATTTTACTGATTAAAAGAAACGGGGACTCTACCAGAGGTGGGGACGGGTGACTAGGGTGCACTAACTTTTACCCTATCCCATTGGGGATTTTTGAGTTTGTTCATGGGTGAACATTAGTGATGTGGGGGTTTTTTGTTGTTCTTGTTTTGGGATTTTTTTGTTTTTGTTTGTTTTTTTGGGGGTTTTTTTTGAGGTTACTGTTGAGTGAATTGAGATAGACAAAAGCTAACCAGGGACAACAGGGCTTGGAGGGCTTGGAGGGCGATCCCACTGGATTCCCCGGGAAATAGCTGTGGATTCTGAAGGCTGCCCAGTGGTGTGAGAAACCAGGACTGTGAGGACAAACGGGAGGGGATTGAATCGCCCACACCCCAGGGCCCACTATATAAAGCACATTTAAAAACACCAGACTGGAAAAGTTTTTTAGTATTATTATTATTTTTTAAATAGCAGAAGCATCCCCCCAGGAGGCGGGCTGCAGCTGCAGAGGCAGTGGTTCCCAGGTGATGTCAGCCCTGGCCCAGAGCCAGCCCCAGCCCCTTGGAGACAGTCTTGGGTTCAGCTTGACTGTTTTTCCTTCCTGAGACTTGAGGACACCTTCCTGTCTCAAAGAAAGCTGCCTTTCCAGGGCTTTCTGGGAGCAGGGGCTAGGGGAGGCAGTGGGCCTGGGCAGGGAGAGAGAACAGGGATGGGGGGGGAGGGAAAAAGGAGGGAGGAAGGGAAGGGAGAGGGAAAGTAGGAGAGGAAATTGAAGGGGGTGGAGAAGGGAGGAGGATGAAAGGGAGGGGGAAGGGGAGAGAGGGCTGGGAAGGAGAAAGGAGGAGGGGAGAGGGAAAGGGGAAAGAGAAGAGAGAAGAATCCTCAAGTGGGCGGGGGAAGGAGGGGACCTGAGGGTGCTCCGGCCCGATTCCCGCCTCTCTCTCTACATCCTTCCTGCATCCTTCTCTTCTGGGTTGGGCTAGGGAGACCCTGGGGCTCTGGGCTTCGGTGATAAGAGGTTTTCTTATCCCTTTTCCCCTTCGCCAAAACTGGGCCTATCTGCTATTGGCAATAAGCCCATCATCAACATCATCTTCCAAACTTGGTTTCTAGTGGAGCTGAAGTACGGCCTCCCTTTGAGGGTCTTACTAGACACTCCTGGTCATGGGACCTCAGGATTGTCCCTAAGCCTTTTGGCTTGGGTAAAGTCTGCCTGGCCGCAAGTCTGTACATATATAGCATAAGGTGACTATGTGTCTGGTCCCTCCGCAGGTGTCTGCTAAACCAGAGGGGAGGAAAGTTCTGGAGGCTTCAGCAGTGGTGGCTGTCAGGTATGACCTCTGCAATTAGCATGAAGATGGCGGAGCCAGGAGGTGAAAAACTCAGGTCCTGGGTTCAGAGGACTTGGACCATTGTCTGCTTCTGTTTCTAGGTGGCTTGTCCTTGGAGACCCAGGGCAGTGCCTGGGAGAGAGCTGGTGAGTTGTTAGTCTGACATTTAGAGTCAGGCAGGATGTGTGTTGGCTCTTACCCTGTCCTGTCTAGCAGGCTACTTGGCTTTCATGTCCCCCACAGTGAAAAGTAGGGGTGAAAGGACACAAATCCCAAGTCACCAGACTCTGTTTAGGGGATGCCAGGAGCCCTCCCGTGCACACTGGCCTGGCAAAGCATTCTCTCAACTTGGTGGTGCCATGCCAGATGATGGCTCTGGTCTTCCCAGCACAAGGTCCCACATGCCTCATTTTGTGTGTGGTGGAGATACTGGGAACTGAGCTAGGGCCCTGTGCATGCCAGGCAAGCACTCTGCCACTGGTAACACTCTTAGTCCCAGATTTTTATTCTTTGCTAAGTGTCTAGTTTACCCATAAGCTATGACAACCAAGGTCAGGAACACATCCACTCCAGTCTCATCATCATAGCATCTTACGTGGGCCACAGAGAAGTGTCATCCATGTTTGCTGAGTGACAGCTGACATGCTGAGCCTAAGGGAAGTTGGTCCATAGTGCTAAGCTCTATCCTTTCTATGCCTTCTGAAGTTTACTTCCTACAGTGACTCAGGGTGCAAGAGCTGGAGTCAGACTCATTAGATTTGAATGTTGCCTTTGGAATTGTCTAGCTGAGTAATCCTGGACATGGTCTGGCAACAATACCTACAATGTTTGAAGGGCAAGTGATGCTCTCTGTGTAAGTCACTCAAAGCAGGGCCTTGGTCTAGTGAGCCAGGTATCTGGAGATGCTGAGGCCAGTGGTAGGTGAGAGCTGGCAGGTCTATGCAGCCAGAACACCTGGCTCAGGTCCGCTTAGGCAAACTCTTCAACCTCCTGGTCCCTCAGTTCCTCGTCTATAAAATGAGGCAATGATATATGCCATGCAAGCTTGTTAAACCTGCAATCTGGATTGTTTGATGGTGCATGCATAGACGGAGGGCAGAGATATTAGTCCCTAAAATACAATTACAATACAATGAAAGAAAAAACAAAACAAACAAACAAAACAAACAAGACAGGTGATGTGACTATTCAAAAACAAAACAAAGACAACTCTTAGGGGGTGTGGTTTAGTTGGTAGAAGGCTCATGTACATGCATGAAGCCCTGAGTTCGATTCCCAGCACCACATAAATTGAGCATGGTATCATAAGCCGGTAGTACCAACACTGGGGAAGTAGAAGAAGAATCAGGAGCCCTGTATGCCAGGGGTTCAAACTCAGATGCATAGTCAGTTCTGAGCTATATGAGAACCAACCTTGAGATAAGAGAAAAAGTGAATATTTTACTACTCTAAGGTAGATCTACCCAGCTGACAAAGCCCTTCTATTTCACTGTGTGCAGGGTGTGTTGGCGAGGCATAGCAAGACTCAGAGAGGGCAGACACCCACCCTGGATCACACAGAAGTGGTAAGCAACCAGAATCAGACTAGGGCTCTTGCTTCTAGCCTGTGACTCCTAGTTTCCAGGCCCTGCTGGTCTGTCCTCTGACCCTGGCCCCCTGGGAGCCTGACCCCAGACCCATGGGGTCTGTAAGTCTGGTCTGGATTAGACACGCTGAGAAGCAAAAACTTTTCCCCCCAGGCTGGCTGCCCTGTGGGACCTGAGCTCACAGCTGCCGAGGCTCACAGGAACATAAATCACAGTGGCAGGAGGCCCCAAGGGCCAGGACCACCTCAGCATCCTGAGGGTATAGGGGCCTGAGAGTCATTGGCAGGGACACCTGAGTCCACTGGGGGTTTTGTCCTCCACTGGACATTGGAACAGGGTGAGTTAGAGGGGCCACTTGGGAATCCTTGGGTCAGCATGGGCCAAGAGCTTGCTGTTATTCCTTCAGTTCCAAACAATATTTGCTATTGTTACACAGACACACATGAGATGAGGGATGCAAAAGACCCCATGCTCTGCGTCTTTAAGACTGAGTGCTTTACTTCAAGACCCCGGGCTTTACCATGAGGCCCCATGCATTTACCACCCAGGCATTCTCAACCCTTGCTTTTCTGCCCTGTGATTTACTGATTCACCCTTGCTTTACCCTGCTCTCACCAGCATCTTTCTTTTTTTGATGCATTTGAGAAAACCGTGTTGCCTGTGCCATGCTCCTTGATCCCAGAGGGACACTTGTTTATTATTTTTTAATTAGATGATTTGTTTCTTCGGTTAAGTGCATGCTTGCTTATAGGCTTTGGTTATTTTTAGTTCTTGTTTTCTTTCCTTTTCAGATATACTTATTTTACATGTATGAGTGTCTTGTCTGCTTGTGTGTCTGTGTACCATGTGTGTGCCTGATGCCCAGAGAGGCCAAGAGAGGGCATCAGATTACTGGGTACTGGAGTTACAGAAGGTTGTGAGCAGCCATGTGGGTGCTGGGAATTGAACCCAGGTCGTCTGGAAGAGCAGCTAGTGCTCTAAACCACTGAGCCATCTCTCCAGCCCCCTAGAAGACTTAGTACTTAACCAGAAAGATGTTGTCTTACATAACTAGCAAACTCAAAATAGTTTTAAATTTCTTTTTCTTTTCTTCCTCTCTTTTTTAAAAATTTGAAACATGTGCTGTCTGTCCATGCTCGTCTTGATTTGTGATCTTCCTCCTTGTGACTGTTGGGAACTCTTTTGCAGAGTTGTTTTTTTTTTTCTTTCTTAATTTTGGGGTGCTGGAGATTAAACCCGGGGCCATGTGCACGGGAAGTATGTGCTCTATCTCACTGAGCTGTACTTTCAGATCTATTTTTATTCAACCTAATAGGAACCGATCAAGGAACCGTATATGGGCAAGTGTTCTAAGCTTTGCTCAGTCTCAAGTGCTGTGTGGTCCTGGCTTGTCACTGTTCCTGTCTAGGCTTCAGTGTCCTATGGCTCTGAGTGATTTTGGGGGGTTAGGAGCAACTTGTGGCAAGCCAGGGAGAGAGTCCTGGGTTACTGGGGCCAGGTCTCTCTGGGGGTTTGGCTTCTGGAAAGCCTTGGGCTGGTTGCTTGTCTGTCTACTGTTTCCTCCTTGTGAAGTGAACTCCTAGAGCATTCTCATGCTAATGTGTCTAGGAAGGTTGAAGTGGGTGATGCTGTCATCCTGAGAGTCTAGGTGGCCTGGCTCGAGTTAGCTGTTGGGGTAGTCCATCCTGGAGTCAGAAAGGGCAAGTTTTGGGGGAGGAGTCAGCCCCATTAAGAAAATGACCCTCACGGGCCCTGGTCCACAGCTATGCTTCACCTGAGACGTGTTGAGCTAGCCTTGCAGCAGCTTACAAAGGTGCACAGTCCATTGCCCAGAAAAAAATAAGCCACAAATGGCAGAATGTTTGCAGCTGTGAAAAGTGAGCAACTTCTAGAACATTAAGGGTTTCCTGAAGAAGCATAAGGACTATTCTGTGAGGAGAAAAACCCAGAGTGTGCAAACTGATGTCACTGCTGTGTAAGATAAGGCAAGACACATGCACAAGCACATCCCTATACACACACACACACACACACACAACACACACAACTTGCCTACAATACCCATAGATTCCCTTGGTGGGAATTCCTAAGAGTCAGCTTAGCAGTTACTGAGTTGGAACTGGTTTCTGGGAGGCAAGGCTATAGATTGTCAGGTTTTGGGGCCACACTTTTTGAACTCTGGACTCTGAAGTTGTTATCTCTATGTCTCCAGCACTTGCTGTGTCCGTAGGCACAGTGGGTGGTGGGAATCCACTGAGTTGACTGTGAGGTGCTTCACCTTTGGATGAAAAGGTTGAATTTAGTGGCTGTGGCTAACTGTGCATGTGTCCAGATTATCCAGGATTGCGGGGTACTCATGCTGCCATAGTCTTTGGAATAGCTGATGTTGCTAGACCTGTGAACTTTGACGATAAAGACATAAGCAGAGAAGCCAATACATACTGGTTTCTGCAGAGATAGAAACCAGGACAGGGCCTTTCAGGAAGAACACACAGGGAGACACCTCCCAGCTGTTGCCTTGTAGAGATTCAGGCTGAGGGAGGTGTGTGCTTTCTCTTGTTTACCATTGGCTGCAATGTGGAGATGATTGCTCACTGCTCAGAGCTCCTTAAAAACCATTTCACCAAGCAAAAACACTCCTCTTTCTGTTCTATAGCTTGTTAGAGATTGGGTTGGGAAGGCCCAGATGGGTCAAGCAATGTTTCCCAGGTCACCCAGCAAATCTGATGCTAGAAGTGGGCCTCCAGCCCAGAGCACCCAAGTGTCTGCTCTGCCCCCCTCCTAGGTTTCCTGCCATTGACAAGGTCACAGTCCTCTTCCTGTGACTTTGCCAGAGGCTGCAGTACCTGGAGCATAGGCGCAGGGAGAGCAATGTGCTTTCCTAATTAGCTCCCGGAGGGGAAGTGTGGGCGCTCTGGGACACAGGACAGGCAAGACCAATGTCCCTGGACACCGGGAATTGAGGGAGAGGGCGGGTGTGGGGGTAGGTCTCCTGGGCAGTGTGGCCTCTGGGGACCCTTCTCCTTTGTGTCCCATGCTAATGGGCTGTGGGCTATACCACTGGCTCCAGCCTATGTGACAAGAGAGGCAGACATTTCTGGTCTCCTGTGTTTTCCTTCTGTTTTGTCTGTAGAGAGGGCTGAGTGGATTAGCTTGATCCTAACACAGCTGACATTAGGCAACTGTCTACTCATCTGCAAACCAGGCAGCCTCACACAGCCTCTGCGCAGGGTCAGGTCAGATGCTTCCTGAGAGCATGGTGCGTGGGAGCCAGCAGTGGGTAAATAAAAAATGGAAAGGCTTGCTAAATAAGAGCATAACATGTGTGTGACCTCCCTTGCTGAGATTAGCTGGCTGCCTGGCTGCTCCTAGCTTTCTCTGAGCCCCTCTGATCCTGGCTGGCCTCAAGGGCACCTAGGCTGAGCCAGAGAACCAGGTCCTCCTGCTTCCCTGAGCTCTGGTGGTAAGGCTGTGCCATTCTCAGAGGAGTCTGCACAGTGGAAACATGGGTGCTGACTTCTAGGGCTGCTGGCACACCAACCAGACAAGGAAGGACTGGGTTGCCCCTCCCTTTGGTCATATTTTGTGTATGCAGTGTGGGCAGGTGGACACTGTGAGCATCTGTCTTCTCTTCCACTATGTGACTTTCAAGGATTGAGCTCAGGCTGTCAAGTGCAGTGGCAAGTGCCAATGGTCGGGTTATCTTAAGGTTCCCTGCTTTCAGTTTTAAAAGTGGATGGACTTAGGGTGTCACCTGTCATATACCAGTCTCCTAAAACTAAAGTAGATCCGAACCTCTGCCTTCAGCACTTGAGGTAAATCTTGCAGGCTAGGTAGTGATGTCACAGTGAGAAGTAGGTCAAAGTAAGACCCACTCACAAAAGACAACATAAGCAGTCATCGGAAGAATGGGGCTGTTTCCAGACTGACTCCAGACAGCACCAAGCTCCACTGATAGGCAAGGGGGTACCATAAAAACCTGACAGGTAACCTGAGTGAAGAACTGGTGTGGGATGTGGGGGAAGCAGACTCTACACCACATGCCCTCTAGTAGCTTTTGAATTTGCATCATAGATCTATTCCTTATTCAAAAATAAATATAATGTGGATTTCTTTGGCCACCACCCAATGGTGTTCATAACAGTAAGTCAAAGGAAGGGTGTGAGGCCAGCCTGCCTATAGTTTTCCAACCAAGGCATAGAGCCCTTGCCACAGCTGTGACAATCTAAGTCCTAGAGAGGAGTCTGTCTGCAAGTCTCACTGTCCATGTCCCCTGTTACCTAGCCAAGTTACACACCATTTATTTAAAAATACCTTTATTTTGACACCCCACCCCAATATTCGCTCACATATCACATTCACACAGATACACACACACACACACACACTTCCAAAAATAGTCTTTGGTTTTCTAACATTTCTGCCTTGTTCCTGGCCAGCTAGGCCTGGATAGCTAGAAGGGTCCTCGTGGCTCTCCAGGGCGAGCCCTGCGTCCAGGCCATGGTCCTCTGGTCCCTACATGAAGCAGGAGTTGTTTGGGCTTCTGGAATCTTCTCTCCTGTCCAGCTAGGGGCTGGCTCGTGGCCTCTTACTCTGGTGGAGTCCTTCTTGGAGAAAAACTGCAGGGACCCAGGCTCATCGCCGAGGCCCTCGGAGGGGGGCTACACCCCTCACTTTCAAGCAGCTGCCCCCGAGGTCACGCCGGCTGCCCTGCAGGAGAGAAAGAGGTGTCAGGAGGGCGAGTCTGTTGAAAGGCAGAAGAGACTCTGGACTAACATGGAGTGACATTGTTTAGGGACAACAGCAAGGTCAGAGGGGAGCAAATGCCACTTGGGGAGGGTGTGTGTGTGTGTGTGTGTGTGGAGAGATGAGAGAGAGAGAGGGAGAGAGAGAGGGGGGGGGGGGGGGGGAGGGAGAGAGATCGCCATGCTATGGGTACCTCTCTCCAGGGACGTTAGGGGCACCTTCCTTTACAACAGTTCACACTGCCTGCTCCTTCCCCACCTGACAATCTGTTGCCTTAGAAATCAAATACATGCTGTGTGCTGGCACACTTCTGGAAGCCTAGAATCCCAGAGACAGGAGGTTTACCCTGACTTTGAGGCCAGCCTCATCTGCACAGTGAGTTCCAAACTAGATAGAGCTACATAATGAGACCCAGTCTCAAAAATAATGCTAAGTACATTCTCTACCACTGAGCTTTATTCCAAGGCCATACAACTTTCAAACACTGTAAAGTATATTTTACAGTAAAAGCAAGGAAAGCCCCCTGGTAGTTCCAGTTGCTGCCTGGGAAGCATGCATTTCGTGTATGTGTGCGTACATATGTGTAGCCTCTGCCTAGGCCACCCAGAAATCAGGTTTCTGGCTGCGTGCCTTCACTCAGGGTCTTGCCCATGCAGGGAGCATACCCTCAGCTCTAGTCTGCAGAGGACGACTTCTTTCTGAATGATACTGCATCCACTTGTTGGGGATATCCCCTGGAGTAAACCAAGGAGGAAGGCATCCCTGTTAGACCCGGAGCCCAGGAAGTCGCTGGGGAGGCATTCTTCCAGCTGGGAGTTAGAGCCCTGGAGGTGCCAGTCAGTTCGGTTTCAAGCTAATGGTAGTAGTCCCTGAAGCCACCTGTCCTTCCGCCCTGCCCCTCTCACCAATATGCTTTGATTGGACATAGGTTAGACCCTCACGGAGAGCCAGAGAGCTCACAGCTCTGGCATGGTCTTCTTCCTTTCCTTCTGACAGTATGTAGCTATGTAGCCTGCGTTGACTTTGAACTCCATATCCTCCGGCTTCCTTCATCTGAGTGCTGGGTTACCAGCCTGTGCCCCATGCCCAGGTTAGCATTTCCTCTTTTGAGGACTCCAGTGTTGAATGACTGGCCCAGAGACACAAGCTGCTTAGCAAGAGCTGAGGAGAACCCCATGGCCTGTCAAGCCGCCCCATTTTCAGGCCCCATATAGACTGGAATATCACAGTACTCAGTTCACTGGGAGTGGCTGATCTGGTAGTGATCTCAGGGGACCATCTGGGAGCTCTGCCTCTGCTGCCTCCTGCTTCTGCCCCAGCCCAGGTTGGGGCAGATCCATCCAGATGTGATCCCAGCCTCCCTGGAGGCTCTCTGGGCCCAGGGACAGTATGTTCATTCACAGGCAGGGCTATTTTGAGGGCTGAGGCCATGGTCCCAGCAGAGCCTGGGGCTTGGGCTTCTCAGACAGACTCTGGCAAGAGTAACTAAGAAGGGTGGATGGGGTGGGGAGAGGGGGGCTAGGGGACAGAATACTCCCCCACTTCACTCTTAGGTCCTCAGAGACAAGGAACACCACTTCCTATCCTAAGTCTGGAGGTCTTTCAGAGAACTGGGTTCTGTGGGAATGCTGGGACAGTTTACCTCCCTGAGCCTTGGTTTCTTCATCTGTGGAATGGACACCCTCTCAGATGCATGGAATGTGAATACAGCTGTGTCTACTGCCAAGAACCCTGAAAAGAGATTCTAACCAGGTCCAAAGTGAGACACTCCTGCCCTAATGGGGACTCCCTGCTGGACTGAGCCTCAGTTTCCCTACCTGTAACATGGTATTACTTTACAGGCTAAACAAGCTAACCAGGTGGCACATACTAACAGTGAAGCTAAGCTCTTGTGTGTGGTAGTGGGAACAGAGCCCACAGCCTCATTTGCGGCAGCCAAGTGTCCTACTGCTGAGCTGTAGGTCCTGACCTGGTTTCATTTTTCAAATAGAGTCTCACTGAGTTGCTCTGCAGGCCTTACACTTGGGATCCTTCTGCCTCAGCCTTCAGGGGAGTTGGGATTATAGGCCTGAGCCACCACACTCTCCAAGAAGACCTTAAGGAGAATATAGCCAATGGTCAATAAACATTTATAATACGATTTCCAGCATCCTCCAATGGCACCTCCTGATCCCTCTGCTGTTGAGCTGGGCACACCAATGGGGAATAGCTTCACGAAAGGATCCTGTCCAGGGAAAACAAGCCAGAGACAAGGATCCACCTTCCTCTCAGGACTGCTACTACAGAGGTAACCTTATCCCATCCCTGAGCTGTAGGAAGGAGCTGTAGGGGACATGTCTATGGCAACCCCAACCCCAGACCATTCAGGATCAGAAAGAGGTAGTGGCTTGGGATGGATGGGTCTGGGACCTTGGAGCTTCTTGACCTCAGAATTCAGAAGTGTGTAGGGGCTCCCCAAAACATCTGGTATCTTCCAGACAAGTCCTGGAGGGGCCAGCATTGACGAGCATCACCCCTCTGGCCTATTCCCAGAGGAGCCTGTGTGACTGAGCATGGTTTCTATAACCAAATTTGGTTCTTCATCCCACAGACAGATTCCGAGGCAGCAGTCAGCCTCAGGCCAGGCCCTATGAACTATGGGACAGTCCCCTGTTCTACAAAGGAGCCCCCATTCTGACTGCTGCGGTGATGGGCACAGATATACCTGTCTGCAGCCTGCAGGCACAGGGCCCTCTTGCTGCCACCTTTCCACTTTCCAGTTAGCTAGGCCAGAGTGCCAGGTCTTCAATGTCCAAGCAGGTGGGGTGGCCACAGGGCCCCTTCTCTGACTGCTAAAGGACCTTAATGATGAATGTAAGCACAGATCACTACTTGGAAGACTCCTGTGCTGGTCTGTCTCTGCCTTTAAGATCTTTCCACTTTGTCTAGAGGAGCTGCTCAACCGTCTCTCCACTGACCCCTTTGAGGGTGGAACAACCCTTTCACAGGGTCACATACCAAATATCTACATTATAATTCATAACAGTAGCACAATTAGAGTTACGAAGTAGCAATGAAACAATTTTACACTTGGAGGTCACCATAGCACGAGGTTGGATTAAAGGGTCGCTGCATTAGGATGGCTGAGAACCACTGCTCCAGACCACCACTGCGATCCCGGGTCCTGCCATGCTTGCTCTAAATCACCCTTTCCCATGTGCCTGCCTCTGTTCCCTCACATCTTTTAGGAATTTAGTACAGAAGCTTTTCAGCCTCAAATCTGGGACTGGGCTTCCCGTGGGCTCTCAAAGTCCCATCAAACTACAGTATCCTTTTCTTCATCCCCCTGGCCCTGATGCTACACTGGGAGCACCTGACTGGCTTGTAAGCAGGGCCATACCTGCTTATCTGGACACATTCTCAGATTCAACAAAAGCCAGGGGCTGGGTGGTTAGGGGCAGCTGATCTGGATGAATACATAGCAGGCCTTAAGGTAGTACTGTGTCGTCCCAGCTAACCTTTGCATCCCAGATGTAGACCTGAAGGCCCAGCTCTGACCCTCAAATGCACACCAGTCAGAAGTTAAGAAGACTCACTCAGAGAAATTGAGGCAACGGAGAATTGGGAAGATAGGCTGGGAGTTTGAGCCAGAGGGCTGGTCTGAGGCCAGGCCACTGAGGCCTTCCCAGGATGGAGCTATGAGATGGGGATACAGTCCCCACGATCATCCCTGCTGGCTATGGCAAAGCAAGGCTAGATTCTCTGAGCCTCAGTTTCTCCAGCTGTAAACAGTAGCAGCTGATTTAACTCAGGCATGCTTCCTTAATGTAAGACAAGCCCAGGCTGCAAAGGGTGAGCCTAAGGCCAAGTAGACCTATGCGAAGTTTCCCCTAAGAAGGCCCCACAGACTTCTGCTGCTCCCCAGTGCCCAGTCAGCCTCTTAACTTAGACATAAGCAGACAACAGTGTCCCCTCCTAACCCCACATCCTTCTGGGGGCTGGGCACTCTTCAGGAACCCCTTCGTGGACACGGGTTGGGGATCCAGGCTCTAGAGTACAGGTATATGTCCCTATTTTCTTCTCAGTTCCCTGCTTTTGGGTCAGTCTTAGGACCTGGTACAATTTATTATTAAAGATGTTTGTTAACTCAAAGTGATACCTACCCAGTCAACCCCAGAGCCTGCTTCCTGTAAATGTAGGCAGTGCCTTTATCTGAATCGTCACAGGGATAATTGACAGAATACCTGCCCAGAGGGCGAGCATCAGGCAAAGAGGAAGATCCCGGAATGCAGGCACCTCTTAAAACGCAAACAAGTTAGACCGTAGCTTTCTAGGCTCCCCTCTACCCTTTCTGTTTGGGGGTTAAGCAAGAGGTTCAGCTCCACTTTAATCCTAGGGCAGGAGACGTTGTCTCCGCCGCTGCTCCGAGGTCCATGTTCCATGGGGGGTCCCTGACTCCCGGCTCTCGCCCCCAAGCCGAGTTGGCAGGCTGCAGCAGGCGCCGCGCACTCACCCCCTTGCGCTGGTTGCTGAGACAGAAGGTGCAGATGGAGCGCGGCTGACGGCCGTCGGCGGCGGGGACCGCGCTCTTGCCACCGCCCGCCGCGCGGAAACACGGCTGCCCGTCGTCGGCCGCGTCGCCCAGCAGCAGCACGTTGGCCAGGTGGGCGATGTAGCTGGACGCCAGACGCAGCGTCTCGATCTTGGACAGCTTTCGGTCCACCGGCTCGGTGGGGATGAGCGTGCGCAGGGCGGTGAAGGCCGTGTTCACGCTCTGCGTGCGGTCTCGCTCGCGCGCGTTGGCCGCCTGTCGCTGCCGCACCACCACCACGGGGCCCGCGCCACCGCTCGCCCGCCGCCCGCTCCCGGGACCCGGGCCACGCCGTGCCGCCTCCAGCCCTTCGCAGCAGCCGAACGACTGGTCCGACGCGTCGCTCTCGCTGCGGTTCTCCTCGTCCTCGCTCAGCAGCCGCACGTCCGGGTACAGCACGTGCGCGCCGACCGGGCGCAGCAGCGCGAACGCCATGGGCGTCCGGCCGCCGGCCTCCGCTCGCCTAGTCCCCGAGCCGCCGCCCCCGCCGTGCGCTCCAGCGCGCTCCCACGGCCGCGCCAGTCGTCGCCTTATAGCCGGGGGAGGAGCCAATCACGAGACAGCCCCAGCGGGACCAATAGAACTCCCCCCTGCTCCGCCCCGCCCCGGTCAATAACTATGCGCCTGCCTCTGGGTCCCCCAAGTTGAGAGTGGCCCCGGAGTTCCTGGCCCTCACTGAAGGCTCTGGGTTTGGGCTGTCCAGGCGCGCAGATCCGATTCCTAGGAGACCGCTGTCAGATCCCTGTTAGTTCGGCTTGTTTCCTCCGTCCCAATGTGAGCATATCCCTGCGCTCAAAAGTCTAATCCAGTGTCCCAGTAGCTTCGATGTACTGTCAGAACCGCGGCCAGTGCTTTGGACTAAGAGCTTCTCAGACTAGACTTTCCAAGTTCCATTCGGCAGTTCCGAGTGTGGCCCAGGAAACTGCGTTTTGTACGAGCTCACCAGCGTGCACTGTGATGCTGGAGCTGTCCGAGGGGAGCGAAGACAATCTTTTTTTTCTTTTCTCTCCCCTTTCCTAGCAAAACAAACTCAAGTCCCATTCAGTCACTTAGTAACTATTTGACGGAGCTCTCTACTATATGGTTTTCGTTGGAAGACAAAGATCAGAACAAAATGAACTTTTTCCTTCTCAGATCCTGGAGCCTGGTGGAGCCAACGGACAGTTTTGTGTCAGCTGAGGTTGTAGGGCAGTGCCACGCTATGCAGATCTTCACCTCCCTGGGAATTCCCACAGGCTTCGTTCATCTCCTGTCGCCCCCACCCCCACCCAACGCGCCGCCGCCACATTTTTTTTTAGAAATTTCAGACTGAAGTCTGGGCGTTCTGCTCTGTAGAGGACCTGAGAAAAATAACTGAGCAGATGGTGGTCACTGGGGTCCTCGAGTCACGCATACTTGCTTCTTAGTGTCATCCCAGAACGTGTCAAAGCAGCATCCACTTGGCCTTAAAATATAACATGATTTTTGTTTGTGTGTTTGTTTTTTATTTTTTTATTTTATCTCAAATGGTGATCAAAAGTGCATAGAGCTGAAGCTTGTAGGAACTTACTGGTTTTCTGGAAGACGTCCTCCAGCTCCAAGGACTGTGTTTCCCCAGCCCCTAATCTAGTCCAGAAAGGGGCCTAGGACAGACCCAACGGGAGAGGAAACCCTAAAGTCTTCAGAGTCCAAGGTCTGTAGGGATAGTCTGTTCCCACACCTGGATCCCCACCCCCATTCTATTTGACCGTGACCCAGCCAGGCAGGGCTTTAGTGAGTAGCCTCCTCAGGCCCCTCCCCACAGGGCCAGCCGCGTACACAACTCCTGCGCTCCAGCCGGGACTGCTTCCTGAGCCCATGAATTATTACTGACCGGGAGATTTCCTTCCCTGTCTGCGCCTCCTCACAGGGGCTCCCAGCTCCCTTCACTTTCGCTTTCTCCGGGTTTCCCCCTCCCTCTGCTCCTGACCCTCTGGAGGCTCGGAATTCCTGTCCAGCCCCCTCCCAATTCCAGATCCAAACTAGAGATGCCTGAGAGGCGGGAGGGCCCGCCCCCGAAGGTTCATTCATTCAGCTGCTCTTTGGGCAGGTTTGGGCACAAGGGACCTTGGAAGTAAAATAAAACCATGAATGAGACCGAGTGGCTGGCTGCAGCAGAGGAAAGCAAGCTGTAAACAAAGAATTTTAGGACAATGCATCAGAGCCAGCCAGGGTCTGGCATCAAAGAGATCTGGCTCCAGTTCAAGGCCAGCAGCTTCTTGGGGTCTCATTTTTGCTGCTCTGGAAAATGGGGTTAAGAATATTTCCCATTCTTAGATCCAGTGAGAGTCCCTAGATTCTCTGACAAGAAACGGGGCCTGGCATACAGCAAGAGTTCAGTACCAGAGGTAGAATTTGTATTGTTTTGTCCACAGTTTGGGGAAGGATCAAGTAATGTCTGCTCTTCCAAGACTTGTCACAAGGAGTAGGCCAGAGCTTCTGCAGCATTCTTGGCCCATCTATGTGACAGGCTCAGTTCCTCTCAGTTCATGCCTTTACTCTCCAGCACACTGGCCTCTCTATCCCCAGAGCCCCGTCTGAATACCTCCATCCCCAGACATACCTTATACAAGGAAGTGATCCCCGTCACTTCCTCCAAATCTCATCTCTGTCAGGGGCCTTTCCTGACTGCCAGGGCTAGGTGACTATTCCTCTTACCTGGCAGTAGCCCAACTCTTCCTGCCTATCTTATCTCCTGATGCTATGGAAATAATAGTCTACAGATACTGAGTGACTGTGACGGTCCATGTTGATTGTCAACTCGACAAAATCTACAATCACTAGGAAATGACCTCTGAAGATGCCTGTGAAGGTTTTTTTCTTAATTGGGTCAATTGAAGTGGGAAGACTCTGAATGTGAGGAATACCATTTCATGGGCTGGGCCTTGGACCAATAAAAAGGAGGAAGCTGAGCACTAGTGGGCACCCGCCCCTCCCCAGGCTCTGCCTCTTTACTCTGGATCCAAAAAGACTGGCTGCCTCAAGCTCCTGTTGCTGTGATTCTCCTGTGACTGTGAGCTGAAACCAACCCTTTCCCCTAAGTTGCCTTCATAGCTATTTTTATCAGCAACGGGAAGAGTCTACAACAGCACTGTTATGTGTTCAGCAGTTTTGGGTGCTGGGAATGCAGTTGTAAACACATTCTCCCCCTCTCCCCACACCAGCTATCTCCACTGGAATGAAAGCACCATAAGAGATTTTGCTCATTATACTTCCCGCCCATTGCTGCTTCATTCCCATTTTGTAGACAGAGAAACTGAGGTTCATCAAGGAAGAAAAGGTACTTGCCTGGGATCAACCAGTCAACTAGAGTAGGAGCTCAGGTTGGCCTGACTCCAGAGCCCCGCTTCCTCATCAGCTGGCATCTGAGGCAGTCCAGTGGATGTGAGGGCTAGCTAGAGACCACTCAGCAAGAGAAGGAAGGTTCCAGGCCAGGAGAGCAGCAGCTGGCCCGTTTTCCTGCATAGCCTGGATTTCTGTACCATGAAAGCTTTTACATTCGATCAGAGGCCTCAACTATGAAGCCTCTGGGCCTTTCCAGCCCAAGCTTGGGCCTGGGTTTAGTGTAGTTCTTCACTATAGTCTGCTTTGTGGCTCCACCTCCCAACCCTGGGTACAGCATCTTCTGGTCCCTCATGAGTTCTCTTTCTTTATCCTGATCCTCACCTAGATGCCCACTTAACTCTATTTATTAAATACAATTTTATATTATTTAAGACTTTCATACATGCATCCAATGTTTTTTGAGCCTAAGTACTCTGAACTCTAAACCCAATTCTTCCCAGACCACCCCAACCCAATCCACATTGCCCCCCCCAAAGCCACTGAGTCCCACAATGATATTTTTGAAGCATACTCTGGATACATATGCATCCTTATTAATTACCTGTGGTATTACTTTGTGTGAATGGGTCAAACTGCAGATGGTACTTTCCATAGACCAGCTTCTTGGAGGATTTCCTTTTGTTTAGCTTTGTTTCCTTGCCACTTTTATGTTTGCAGAGTCTCACACATGTTCATTGCTGCTTGGCACGTGTGGTAAGCATTCATCACCAGGCCTCCATCCTTAGTAGTGGACCCTGATGGCTTCCTCTGGCTTCTCCTGAAGCAAAGGGAAGTGAACTTCTGGTACATGACTCAGCGACTCCTGTCTGTGTGTGTGTGTGTATACTTATGTGCACGTGTGCACATATGTGCTTGTGCACATGTGTTTGTACATGTAGATTATGATTGTGTTCATGTGTGTGACTCTATGAGGTTCACACCAAGACAGTATGGCTAGGGGCACACTGAGCCTCAGGTCTACGTGCGATGTTTGCCTCAATCCACATGCCCCTCGGCAAGATGTGGGGTCCATTCTCCATGTCACTTTGGCCCTTAGACTCAGCCGACTTCCTCATGCAATAGGTACCAGGCATGCCTGTTCTCCCTGTCTGGCTTTCTTCCTCAGCAGATGGTGCATTGTCAAGGCGGGACATTCACGACAGCATGCTAGGCTGGAGCCTGGCACACTGGGGACAATAATGAGCATATTAATGAATGAACTAATGAATGAAGAGTCTGTAAATCCCAACCTATGTGGTTATTTTTTGACTGTCAACTTGACTGCCACTGGAATTTGCCTGTCTTTGTTCCCAGCACTGAGATAACAAGTGCCACCACCCAACTTTTTGTTTTTATTTCATGTATGTGGATATTTTGTCTGCATGCATGTCTATACCACACACATGCCTGGTGCTCTCAGAGGCCAAAAGTGGGCATCAGATACCCTGGGACTGGAGCTGCAGGCGATTGTGGGTGCTGGAAATCAAACCCGGATCCTCTGCAGAGCTGCTGGTGCTCTTAAGTACTGAGGCAATTTCCAGACTCTCATATAGCCTTTTAAACGTGGGTTTGGGGGTCACACTCAGGTTCTCATCAACTGAGCCATCTCCTCAACCTGGTCCAGAACCCACAGCTGCAGAAATTCTAATGAACAGTGAAGGTAATCAACAAAGGTGAAAAGAAGAGAGAATTAATAACAACAATAACGTTATATTGTTATTATTTTAAAATTGCATATTTTAGTCCTTCCTCCTGACCAATGAGACTGGGAGATTGTAGCTATTATTGAGTACAGCAGCACCTGGGTACAAGATGACGCTGTGAGCAGCCTGGAAGCTCTGTAACTATGCAGCCTGGCCACTGACCAGGTCCAGGGGACAGATGACAAACAATGTTGTTGCTGCAAGCCTGTGTGTTTAAGTTGTTAATAAAGCAGGCCATATCATGGCCTTTCTGCTGTGTTTTATGTGACTTCCACTCCCTAGATTGGTTGCATCATGGACCAGAATGGCTGCTGAATCCATGCTGTCAGCTTTCCTGCTGAGGTGTGCTGCGGAGTCAGGGTGGGGTAGTTAGAAGCGGAAGGAGAAGGAGATTTGTCAGCGAGTTACAGCCTTACTTCTGCTTGCATCCTACTGGCCAAATCTTGTGATTTGACTAAACTTGGCTGAAAACAGTCTTTATTGCTGGGGACCACACACGCAACTGAGTACTGGGTTGCTATTAGCAGAGAAGAAAGCAAGACGGTCTTGGGAAATGAGGATGCAGCCTGCTGGAAGAGATGCCCACTCCTGAGATGGCATAGCATCACACATTCATGTTCACTGCTGTCACTGCCACTTTCTGCCGTGTGAGCTTTGAGATCTGCATCTCCATCTCCATCTTTCCATCTGTAGAAGCTCAGCAAAGCCACCTCATGGTTGTGAGGATTTTATGGGTTTAGAAATACACTGTTTGCAACAGCCTGGCACCCACCAAGCTCCTGTGCATTGTTCAGTTCCCACCAAGGGTTTCCTTAAAGCTGGAAAGTTGTCAAATGCAGAATCTGGACAGATGGCAGTGCTCTCTTTACTTTGTCCCATTGAAATCCAAGATAACAAAATCGAGGCCCACGTCAGCACTCTGCACGCAGTGAGCCCGTGAGCTGGGGATTGTGCTGAGCGAACTGTCCTCATGGGGATGTGGGGTTCATCTTACTCTGTTTTGTGTCACAGGGACAAGGCTTCTCTTTCCACAGCACGTGATTTTCCCACCATCGAATGATAATTTCTGGAAATCATTTGCTCTGGTAGATACTTAGGGTTCCAAGCTGAAAATAAAAGTTACAGGTTCTAGAGATCTGCAATATATTAAAGGCTCTGAAAAGTCTTGCAGCAAATGACCTCCTGGGTCTTCTATTCACCCTGTAGCTTTTGTTTTATCTGGGCTTTTTATTTTCTTCCTTTTCCTTCATTATTTTTCTTCCCTTTCTCCTCACCCTCTTTCATTCCTCTTTCTTTGAAAGATGGTCTCCTGTCACCCAGTGTAACTTGGTACTTGCTGTGTAGTCCAGGCTGGTCTGATCCTCCTGCCTCAGCCTCCTGAGTAGCTGAGATTATAGGCCTGGGTATCAGGCGTGGCTTCTCTTTCCTGAGAGCACAGTGTGATCAGAGCAAGGCAGGCAGAGGTAGTCGAGTGCTGATCCTGAGGCAGAAGAAGGTTAACAGGGACATACTGACATGACCAGAGCTCCACTCTTTAAGGGACACTAGAACATGAATAAGATGTTGGAGAAAAATGTGCTTCCTGGCACTTCTCTATTGGACACACTGTATATTGGAATAACATAAATACTCGACACAGGGTCATATAACCAAAGCTAGCCCCAAACTTTCTAGGTAGCTAAAGCAACCTTGAAGTTCTGATCCTTTATCACCCCAGAACCAAGATTACAGGCATATGGCACCTGATTTTATATGGTAGTGGGGAACATTCATTCCAAGCAAGTATCCTATAAACTGAGCCCATCCTCAGTCTTTAAGTAATACCACGAGAAGCTTGCTACATGCTGAGCCCTTCCCTTAATAGTGATGTTCCCTCCTTCAATCCTCAGAGCAGCCTTGGGAGCTAAATGCTAACATGCTGTCTTGCAAATGAGTAGACTAGAGAACCAGGAGGGTGTAACTTGCTGGGACCGTGTATCTAAGAACGACTAGAGTTACGTTGCTCACCCAGGGAATTCAAGCTCAGATGCACACAAAGCTCTGTCCCAGAGGATTGTGCTTCACAGTCATCTGTAATGATTTCATTTTTGTCTTGCAGAAGATGCAAGTGTGGGGGACAGAATAGAACTTTTCAGGAATAGAGAGAAAACTGGTGCCACCGTGCATGCCCCTCTGCAGACCAAGCTTCTAAGGGAATGCCAGGCTGTTGCTAAAGGCTATCCAGGAAAAGCATGCACCAAATAGTTCAGCCCACCTAGATGCCTACCTGGCCAGGGTTGCCCTTGACACCAGTTCCAAATGAGATGGAGTCAGATGATGTGAAAAGTCAATGGGATGGTAAAGGCTAGGGGTGTGGCTCTGTGGTAGAGCTAGGCTTTGCCCAGTTTGGACAGAAGGATTTCATAGAGGGTTATAGTTTTGATATCCCCTAAAAGTTCCTATATTAAAAAAAAGACTGGCCGGGCAGTGGTGGTGCATGCCTTTAATCCCCAGCACTTGGGAGGCAGAGGCAGGCAGATTTCTGAGTTTGAGGCCAGCCTGGTCTACAGAGTGAGTTCCAGGATAGCCAGGGCTACACAGAGAAACCCTGTCTCGAAAAAACCAAAAAAAAAAAAAAAAAAAAAAAAGACTGTTTTTGTTTTCCATCCAGTGGCCTTTGGGGAAATGGTTAGCTTATGAGGATCCTGACCCCAGGGACAGATCTGTAACTTGATGGCATTGGTGGAAACCAACAGGTGGGACCAGGTTGGAGGACGTGAAGGACTTCAATCATGCCTTTGAAGGATGCTTGATGGGCCTGTCCCTTTCTGGTCTTTCTCTGCTTCATGGCTGTCATGGAGTGAGTGATTTGATTCTGATACCCCACGATAGTCCACCCTCATTCCAGGTCCATAGAAATGATAGATCCAGTAGACATAGATAGTCAGAAACCTCCAAACAAGAGTCCAGATAGATCCTTCATCCTTCCTGGTTGTCTATTCCAGGTATTTTGTCATAGAAACGAAAGCTTACATGGCTGAGATATGAGACCAGAGAAATCTGGGAAGTCTTCCTGAGAGAAGTGTCTCATTGCAGTTTAGAAATTTATATTAAGTAAGGGTGCCTAGTGATATAAAAGTATTTCAGCGTACTCCATGTGGTCCATGGTGGTCCTGGCAGGGCCGTGGTCAGGTTGAACACACTGATGCTGCTCTCTACCACACCTTAGCCACACCTCTTCGACGGAAGCCCAGTGTGCTTTGGTTGACAATCAGCCAAGCTGAAAATTCTTCCCTTCTTAGCCTACCTCACAGCTAGAAGTGGCTGTGTGATTTAATGTGACCATCAAGGAGAGGACAGAGATTTTAGGAAGGGCCACTAAGCCAAATGAAATTACAGAGTCTCTGGGGTTGGCTTCTGGCTTTTACACTTCCTGGAATGTAAATGAATTTCTGGAGACAAAGCAGCCAGCTTGAGGCTGGGAGAACAGAAGTCCCATGCCGAGGATGGCAGAGTAGAAAGATGGGAGGGACAGTTGGGTCTCTGATGACTCTTTAAAGAACCATAGTAGCTTCCGTGCAATGTCTTCCAAGCCTGATGTGGCCATTACACTCCTGAATCCACAGCAGCTGTGATCACCTGAATAAACACAACATGCACAAGATTGGGCCAATCAACAGTCTATCATGGGGTGGGGCGGGGCTCACAAGACCTCCTAGCAACTAATGGTTGTTGGGGAAGGGAGAGACTATCCCCTTCGGTTGTACAGACACTCATAAGTTGCTGTGCTTGGGTAGACAGCCTCTTACATATGCTCCTGTAAGCAATCTTATGAACATTGTATGACATTCAAGTGTAACACATACACACTGTTATGTGACAAAATTTCCTAGGGAGATGCAACAGAAGTCTATTGATCCAGATAAGAAGCCATGACAGACCAAAGTATGGATACAGCCAAAGTCCAACTTGGTGAACCAATGAGTTTATTGGGGTCACTTACATGAGTATGGGTGAGGGATGGCTTATAGAAACAGAAATGTCCCAAAGACAGCTTCGTCAGCAAACCCACCCCAGCATTGGTGACAGATGACAGAGCTGGGAACTTGGAGTACACTGCCAGCCTGCAGATAACTCAACAGGCTGGACAATATCCTTTGCAAGTGACTCTGGTATAAACCTTTTCCAGACAGCTTGGCCGAGAGTCTTCTCGTAGCTCAACTCAGCAACTCTGTGAGGGACTTTCAGCTTTTATTGCTTGCTCTAGCTGGGGGAGGCCTAGTGAATCTGGTCAGTTTCAGGACTTCCTGAAGCTATTTTGAGCTGCTTAGCTTCCTGTTTGAGAGCTTTCCTGCTGGATGGAAGCTGTGTTCAGGAAGACTAGTTGGGGAGGGGAGGGGCATCAGCAGGAGTGCAACAAGAGAAGGGAACAGGGGTGACTATAATAAAATTATATTATAGACATGTGAAAATAATGAAAACCGTTATGTGGGCAGGCAAAGGGAAAGCTCTGGTGCAGGTGACCTTCTGTGACCTCAGACACTGAGTCGAGGTGCTGTAGCATCTGTCTTGCTCTCTGCAACCCTCTTGCTTTTGAGGCTCAAAGTTGTAGCTGAAAGAATGTCGGTGCCCTGCGGCCACTGTGCCAGCAGGAAGCCAAGGCTGCAGGAAGCCAGATGAAGTGCTTCTGATTGGTCTCTTCTCACTGTTGGCCAGGTCCAGGGAGCAGAATTCTCATACATGTCTTTCAACTGGGACACTGTCCTCACACATCAAGCTTCCCAAGTGAAACTGTAGGCACCACAGAACAAGTCCTCGCTGTGGTGTCCATGACATACAGCACCAGCTTGTAGTGGACAGATCAGTTGGTGGCACTGGTTGTACTTGAACTCATGGAAGTGCTCACAGATCTCCTCAACCTGTCAGTACTGCGAGCCTCGCTCCACTCTGTGACTCTCCGATACACAGTTGCAGTTTGTGCATCATTACTCCCTGGTAGTAATGATGCTGGTCTTTTGAGGTCAGCACTTGGTCCCTCTAATCACATTTTCATCGATAGTCAATTCCTTGGTGATGGGGCCTCTGCTGAGGGACCCCTTTTGCGACCTTGAGTCACCCGCTTTGAGTTCACTGTTACATTGTGCCTCACATTTGAACAAAACTGATTTAAAACACATATATATTCTTATGGTTAGGGTCATTAGACATAGTTCCATGCTACACATGGGGGTCATTTTAAACAGTGAAGTCACCACCTGAAAAGCACAACAGGTAGGGAAACATGGCATGGAGTGGACACTGTGACAAGCTGAAAGCTGAACAGGAGGGAGCGTGCTGATTGTCGGCGTTGGCTGGGTCTCACTCAGGTGACACATTCACACTGGTACTCACCCCTCCTCGCCTGCCTGCCCCGTATACAGGCCTGTTGATGTGATGAAATATGGGTGGCGAGGTGTCCTGCTGAGGTTTGAGAAAGGACGACTGAGGGATAGCAACGTAACAATGGCTGTTATGTGTTGAGTGTCAGCAGTGTGCACGCCTGGCACTCCACCACATGGCGCACATTCTCTCAGGAAGCCAGTTTCAGAGAGACAGCTCTGTCTGCAAAGCCAGGATTAAGATCTTTCCAACCAGACAGGCCCAGCTGGATCTCCAGCTCCTTCTGCGGAGCGCAAACCCATGCTGACCCACCTTGCTCTCCTATTTCCTACACTTGCCTTAGACTCAGTCTCATAGGACACTTGGCTGCCCGTTGGCACACTGTACTTCCCAGTAACTAGAATTGCTGTGGTCACTAATAGGCATCTGCGGCCTTTAAATGTTTATTTGCTTGTTTGTTGCAGGGTTGAGGTATGCATGCCACAATGCCTGTGTGGAGGTCAGAAGAAGCAAGAGTCAGTTCTCTCCTTCCCCCATATAGGTTCCAAGGATCGAACTCACGCTGTCAGCCTCCGCGTCAGGCCTCCTCAGCCTCCGAGCCATCTCACTCACCAGCCTGGGATCTGAGACCTTTGAAACAGCTTTGCCGAAAGCTTGGGGAAAGCTGAGCTTTGGGAAAGACCAGGGTCAATTCAGGATGAGAGCAGGGAGGGTCTTGAATCCATCTCCTGAGGTCACCTCCCACACAGGGTTTAAAACAGCCCAGCATCCTTCCGGCTGAGCGGAAGTTAGGTTCCGAGAGGCGAGTGGGCTCCGGGGGGATGTTTTTCTTCTCCATTTGTCTGCTTGTGGCTGGCCCATAAAATCCACCGGAACTCCATGCTGGACTGAGGAATTCCCACTGAAGCGGCTGTGGAGAGCTCCGGCTGGGGGTGGGGCAGAGCTGGTAGGGCATCTATCAGAGTATTTTTGCGGTTCCAATTCCTAGCCAGTGATCTCTTCCTCAGACCACTTAGAATTCCCGGGGAGACAAAGCAAGGAAGAAATGGTCTTCCTCACCTGTCCTAACGTAAGCTGGCACCTAAGAGACAGGGAGGAGTTGTCACTGGTTACTGGCCTGTGGCTCAGGTCCTGTCTGTCCCATGTCCACCTCTGTTCACAGCCAACTGTAGCACTTTTTCTGTCTAGCAGGTCTTTTTCTGTCTCACAGGAATTTCCTGCCCAGAAAGACAATGCAAATGTTCCCTATTGCACATGGATGAGGTGATCTGCCCACGTCACCCACTGTGAAAAGCAATGCAGATTCCAACCTAGACTGCAGGTGCCAGAGCCCACCTTACACCACACCCTCTCTCATTTCCCAGGGTGCGGGGTCCTAGTCTCTGTACCCCAGGACATTTTCATTCAAGATGTGGTTTGTACTCACCTCCTCCAGGAAGCCTGCCTTGACTTGCCAGGTGGCCTGCCTACCTGAAATGTGACTGGTTTGACCACTGGGCTCTGAGCCCCTGTGAGTAGAACCAGTTTCAAGTCCATGCCATACCTCCAGAACCATCCCTCACAGCTGCCTCCAATTTGTCTCAAAAACTTGAAGTGTTTAGGATAATCTTAGAATGTGGTCTCCCTTGAGAAGAGAGGCAGGTCTGGGTCTGCTCCACTTGTGTCTGTGTGGGCTTTCTTACCTTTGACTAATGCAAAGGGCGGAGGTGACTCTGTGGCTTCCAAGGTGGTTCCCTGGCTGTCCTGTCCTCAGAGTACAGAGTTGTACAAAGGACAAGTGTTCTGAGGGTGCCCAAGCCACTGGCATGGCTGCATGGAAGCGCCCCTGTTATTAGTCTTGTTGCTAAATTGTCTGGTGCTGAGGCCCCTGACAATTGTAACTGTCAGCTCTAGATTCCACCCAGCCTTTGAGGTATAAAGTCCTATAAGGTTCTGCCAGCTCTGTCCCCTGCTGTGCCCAGCCTGAACTCATGATGTTGATGAGAGGTTGAGGTTTGGGATAGCTTTGGATGTAGCCACTGCTCCCATGGGGACCTGCTCCCTTCGTCTCCCGTGAGGACTCCTTTAGCCCAGTTGGCTCATGATCCCCCATTGCACTCCTCACCAGCAGTTTGTTGCTGACATGGGGGGCCACAGAAGTGGTCTGCATGCAGGCCGTGTCCTGACCCCTCATGAAACTCTGCTTTGGTCCCCAGATCACTGTAGCAACAAGCAGATCCTGGTCATGGTCCCCTGCCCTGTGTGGTGGCCCCCTTTCCTGTCCTACTGCACCTCTGTCTTGGCTCTTACTGTCTCTGCTTACTGGTTTGCCATCCACACTGGCCTCTTCTCTGCTCCTCAGACACCAGGCCCATGTGCTTGAGGGCAATGCTCCATGGTGTAGAAGTTCTTCTATTCGTGCTTTCCTCTCTCATCTTTCACGTATCCATGTTGCCTTTTGTTCTTTGTATTTAACACTATGGCCGTTGACTGCCTAAGATACCCCATGCTATGCTTACATATCCATGATTTCTTTTCTCTGCTCTGGCTCATTCTCTCCATCCCAGAAAGCCAGTTGTGCATGGTGGGGATCTTCACCTATCCATGTCTTACTCTCCCCTGAGTAAATGGTGAATGCAGGAGCCCAAGGGATGCTTATGTCTTTTCTGCGATCTGAGAGGGGAGGTGGGTGGGGCTTTGAAAAAGGCAGGACAGGGATGCTGGTTTTGGCTGATGTAGTCAAAGTTGAAGTACACTTCATGGAAGGGACAGTGTTGAGGGCCCCAAGGATGGGAGAAGCTGGCAAGACTTTGAAGTTGCACAGCCAGGCATCTCCCAAGCTGCCCTCCTTCTTGCTCTATGTCTCTAGCCTTGCCCATAAACAAGATCTCTGAGCAACTTCCCAAGAGCTCTGTTCAGTGCCCCATGGGCCTGGGCTGGCTCCTTCCTGTGTTGTTGTTGTTGTTTTGTTTTGTTTTTTTGTTTTTAGAGACAGGGTTTCTCTGTATAGCCCTGGCTGTCCTGGAACTCACTCTGTAGACCAGGCTGGCCTCGAACTCAGAAATCCGCCTGCCTCTGCCTCCAAGTCCTGGGATTAAAGGCGTGCACAAGCACCACCCGGCGAGTCCTTCCTGTGTTGTAAATTGGATTTCTTATAACTGCTACATCCTGAAGTTTGCTGAGGGAGTGAGGCAGGTGGATCTGTGGGAGAGAGATCATTGTCTCTGTTACTTTTTGGAGAAATGGAACTGATAGAAGCATAGGCTGCAAAGTAGGCTGCATAGTCTGAGCGTCGACATCTTTGTAAACAGCCAGGCTCTGAAGATCTGTGAGTGGGCAGAGAGACGCACAAGCTCCCCAGCTAGGGAGCTTCACACAGGCCACCAACAATGAGGGCCGTTGAGGATAGGAACCACAGAGGAAATTCTTGGTGCCCAGAGAGCAAACAGTAGATGCCAGTTAATTAATGGCAAGCATCTCAGGGTTGGGGTGAATTGAATGTTTATGAGAGACTGCTGCAGATGGGGGACTGGAAGCCTCAGTTTATATGGTCTGGAGGGAACAAGGACATTTGTGTATATTTCAGTGTTGCCATAGAAACATACTCCCACCCCCCAGCAAGCCCATACCAGTTGTATAAGTGAAATGCAATGTTGAAGCAACCATGCATATCCATTGATAACCTGCCTGTACATGTGCACCTATGCTCACATGAACATGAGCATACACACAAATTATAAACATAAAAAGCGATAATACATACAGCAGGGTATTGTATACCACTAGTGCATACCTAAGAACTCATACAGCTTCCAGCCGAGTAGGTCTATAAGGCCCAGAAAATGGGAAGGGAGATAGGTTACGAAGAAATATCGTGGGACTGAAGAGATGGCTGAGTGGTTAAGAACACTTGCTGCTCTTGCAGAGGACCTGGGTTCAGTTCCCAGCACCCACATGATGCTCACAATCATCCTTAACTCCTGTTCAGTGAGATCTGACTCCCTCTTCTGAACTCTATGGGCACTCGGCTACATATGATACACATACATACATGCATACATACATACAGTCAAAACACTCACACACACAAAATACATAAATCTTTAAAAATTATAGTAAAAAGAAGCAATACAGTCAGCTTTGCTAATGTGTGGATCCATCCTACTGCAAATAGGAAATATTCTAAAAAAAAAAAAAAAAGTTGCTTCTTTCCTTACCATGTACAAACTTGTTTCTTTGTTGTTGTTTCCTAAGCAGTGCAGTATGGCGACTGCTTACACAGGTCTGTAACAGTAGATGCTAGGAGTCACACAGGGGTGATTTGAAGCACATGGGGAGAGCTTGCAATGTGGCCAAATGGAGCACCTGTCCAGCAGGTGGCAGGTGGGAGGCATGGATACTGTTTCCAGCAGATGGGAGGGACCCTGTGCCCAGGTTCTCTGCAAACTCATCATTTTACATAAGGGACTTTTAACAGTCTTGGAACTTGTTACTCTTGAGGATTGTATTAGTTACTATTCTGTTGCTGTGATAAGACACCAGGACAAAGGCAACTCACAGAAGAAAGAGCCAGTTTGGGATTTACGATCCCAAAGGGTTAGCATCCATGATGGCAGAGCGGAAGTGGTTGGAGCAACAGCTGAGAGCTCACATTTCAAACGAACCACGGGCAGGAAGCAGACAGCACATTGGCAATGCTGTCTTTGAATCCTCAAAGCCCATATCAGTGACATATTTCTTTCAGCAAGGACACACATCCTAATCCTTACCCAAACACTCGCCAACTAGCCACCAGTATTCAAATGCCTGAGATTTATAGGGACATCTCATTTAAGCTACCCCAAAGCCATCCCAAAGTCTCTGAAAATGATCTCTTAGAGAAACCCAGAGCAACTGACAATATAAATAAATGAAATGGAGATATGCAGGATTCAAAAGTGATTATCTGTCACGAACTAAGTTTCTTTTTAAAGCTCAAGTGTCAACATTTAATTTTTTTTCTTTCTTTTAAAGATTTGTTTTAGCTGAGTGTTGTGGCTTACACCTTTAATCCCAGCACTCAGGAGGCAGAAGCAGAGGATCTCTGTAACCTGGTCTACATAGTGAGATGCTGAATCAAATAAAAAAGATTTATTTTTTTTTAATTTTGTGCATATGTGTGTGGGGGAAGTGCATGTGTGTATAAGTATTGGCACAGGCCAGAAGAGGATGTCAGGTCCTCTGCAGCTGGAATTACCCATTCTGGGTGCTGGAAACCAAACTTCAATCCTCTGTAAAATCAATATGCATTCTCCACTTCTGAGCCATCTCTTCTGGCCTATCTTTAAACATTTTAATTTTTTTAAACTTTAAATTTTTTAAGTTTATTTTTATTTTATGTGTATGTATGCTGTGCCTAAATGTATGTGTGTGTACCACCTGCACACAGCACTCCAGGAGAATAGAAGAAGATACTGGATAATCTTGGGCCTACAGTTACAGACAGTTGTGAGCTGCTATATGGGTGCTGGGAACCAAACCCAGGTCATCTGGAAGATCAGAAAGTGCTCTTAACCTCTGAGCCATCATCTCTCAGCCCTCTCCATCCCCATTTACATTTGTAAAGAAATAATAAAAAGATACAAAATAAGCTATAGATAGCAGGTAGGCTAATCAACATCAGCACAAATATACAATGGGGTGTCAGGAACCATAATCAATATGGTGGGAGTGTTATGCAGCTGTAATCATGGATTCAGGATTCGGGGGAGATGGCTCCGTGGGTAGTTGTACTTGCTGCCAAAGTGTGAGTACCTGACTTCTGATCACACTACAACCATGTAGTAAGAAGCTGGCTGTGGCCACACATGCCTGTAACCCCAGTGCTGGGATGGGACAGAGACAGGAGAATCACTGGCTGCTAGCCCAGATACAAAAAGGCAAGCCCCAGGTTCAAGAGAAAATCTGTCTCAAGGAAAAAAGGCAAAGAGTAAAGATCACAGAGGAAGACATCTGCTCTGCATACATGCATGTACACATAAGCATACTACTCTCTCTGTCTTTCGCTCTTTCTCTCTATATAATTATATGTATTATATATAGTATATGTAATACATTCTTATAGCTATTATAATCTTACTATTTCTTATACAAATAATAGATTTTATTCTTATATTTATATTATATATAAAACAATATATTTTATTATATTATTCATGTTACACATATTATGTATATTATATATATTATATAATATAAACATATATTGTGAACTAGTAGTATGTAATATATAATATTTATAATTACACACACACAAAACATACATATATAATACACACACTACACACACAGACACAGACACACACACACACACATATATATATATAGTAAAAGTAGCTGAGTGTGGTTGGTGACTCACACTTGTCATTCCAGCACAGGAGCTAGAACATCAGGAGTCCAAGCTAGCCTGGGCTACATAGTGAGACCTTGTCAAAGAAACCAAAAAAAAAAAAAAAAAAATGGTATCGACACTACATGAATGTGATTGTTTGTATATGCTTGGCCGGAGGAGTGGCACTATTAGGAGGTGTGGCCTTGTTAGAGTAGGTGTGTCACTGTGGGTGTGAGCATTAAGACCCTCACCCTAGCTGCCTGGAAGCCAGCACTCTAACAGCCTTTAGATGAAGATGTAGAACTCTCAGCTTTGCCTACACCATGCCCATCTGGATGCTGCCATGCTCCCACCTTGATGATAATGGACTGAACCTCTGAACCTGTAAGCCAGCCCCAATTAAATGTTGCCCCTATAAGAGTTGTCTTGGTCATGGCGTCTGTTCACAGAAGTAAAACCCTAACTAAGAACTACAGGCCACCAAGGAATGCTGAGAGACAGAATAGTCTTCTGAATGGAAGAACACAACAACTGGATATCCAATACCAAATGGTCATCCCTACACACACACACACACACACACACACACACACACACTACACAACATCATGTTTCAACAGTTAATGAAAAAAAGGACATGAATTTGACGGAGAGCAAGGAGGAGTGTGGGGTGCATGGGAGTGTTTGGAGGGAGAAAAAGGAAGGGGAAAAATGGGGGTAATTATATTATTTCAAAAATTAAAGGAAGTAATTTTTAAAATGAGTCAGGCCAGGTGTGGTGCTGCACACCTTTAATCCCAGCACTTGGGAGGCTGAAGTAGACAGATCTCTGTGAGTCTGAGGCCAGCCTGGTCTACACAGTGAGTTCCAGGACATCCAGGACTGTATAGAGAGACCCTGTCAAACATAAAATTTAAAAAAATGAGTGACGAGCAAGCTTACTAACTCTCCTGGCATGTTGAGAAAGAGGTAAGATAATGAAGAAGAAGGTGCACAGGAGTTCTCAGAACAAAGGAGAGGGACATACGTTATGACAGGTGCGTCGTTGAGTGGCCACAAGGTCCTCGAACAAATGGGTACTTCCTGAGAGAACATGAACAGTGCCTGGGGAAAGCCAACTGCCGAACTACGCTCAGACTGTCAGTGATGACTGTTTCCTTGGGCAGACCAGAGGTGAGTTCAGAGAAGGACAACCATCTATCCGCAGATCCTCTGACTGTGCCCTCCCTTACACCATCGTCCTTGGTCAACAAGACTCAGACTGGCTTGGGGACTGCCCACCCTCTCCGCTCCAAGCTGTACCTTCCTTCATCCAGTGCCTTACACGTTGCTGATGTCCTTTCTTCAGCTCTGCTCTCTCCATCCCCAGCTCTAGTGATGTTTTTAAACATACCGATATAGAGAATAATGCAAGACAAACTTATACATTCACCCCTTGGTTTTGGATAGAAACTCTGCACGTACTGCTGAGGGGTGGTGGTTTTGTGATGTATTTGTGCAAAGTGAATTATCCACCTAGCCAGAGGCTGAGCTCAGCTCCTCCTACCTGGAGAAGAGGTCATTTCTCAAGGGAAGACCCAGAAAGGGCATGACAGCTACCTTTGTCTATTTGTCTGTCAGTTCATCTCGGAAATGCAGCTACAACAGTGTGATAAAACATGGGACCCAGGGATAGGCTGATGTGTAGAGGAAGTAAGACCTGGCTCACGGGAGGGACTCTCCACTCTTATCCACAGTCAGGGCCAAAAGCACCATCTACATGAACCTCTGGGTAAGGGATGTTGTGGGCAGAGTCCCTTTATTATGATGGTAAGGGCCACCTCCTGAGGGCCAGCACCTCTTAGCTGGACCACTGACTTTTTGGTTCCTGGAAACTTAGGAGCTAGAATGAAGGGCTGTTTTTGTCACAGCCTCCTGCTAAGGGCCAGTGCTATGTAGGAGAGCAGCAGTCAAGGCAGCCCCAGTTTCCTCCCGGGACCTGCCCCCTTGCCACCCTCAAAGGACCTCCGCTTCCAAGTTCCTGTCTCCAGTCCTGCCCTGAGTTCTTGCCCTGGTTTCCCATGGTGATCGACTGTGCTCAGAACATGTAAGTCAAATAAGCTCTTGTGTTCACAGCAATAGAAACCCTAAGACAGGGACCAACAGGGGAGCAAAGGCCAGACCATTTCCAGAATCTCAGGCTTTACCACCACTGCCACCACCATTGCCACCGCTTCTACCCTGGGTGGATGGTTCACAGGTGGCTTCCCACAATGCCTCAGGGCAGAGGAAGAGAGTGGAGACTGACAGAAAGGAATGGATTGACAGACAATGAAAACCGGGTGTGAGGTGAGATGAGAGGTGACTTGGAAGAGGAGCAGAACTCAGCTCTCTGCTGCTGCTGAAGTGGGGGTTGGGTGGGGTGCGTGGGGCGACACAAGAGAGAGGAGACCTTAGCTGGGTTCTCTAGAAACAGCACCGTGGAGCCTGAGCCATAGTTCTTTCCCTCTGTACTCTCGCCTGCTTCTCAAGTTCCTTAAACTCCAAGACAGGGTTTTTACTCCATAGCTCAGTCTGGCCTTGAACTTGTGGCCAACCTTGGGCCTCACTCTCCAGAGTTCTGAGGTTACAGGTATGAGATATCACACCTCACCCAATCTCCTGTCCTAATGCTATCCCAGAGACCCACTAGCTCTGCCTTTGCCGTCCACCAGAGAGTTCTCCACCCTTCTATCATTTTAGGGATGCTACACATTCGTCCAAAACAGCCTAGAGCCTCCTTCCTTAGTGAAACTTGTTTTTTTGTTTGTTTGTTGTGTTAGTTGGTTGGTTTTTCGAGACAGGGTTTCTCTGTGTAGCCCTGGCTGTCTTGGAACTCACTCTGTAGACCAGGCTGGCCTTGAACTCAGAAATCCACCTGCCTCTGCCTCCCAAGTGCTGGGATTAAAGGCATGTGCCACCACGGCCTGGCATGAAACTTTTTTCCGGCAGCCATTGCTTTGGGCTTCCTTCCTGGTTAACTCAGTGAGTCCTGGAGGCGGGGATGGGGTCTAGCTCAGCAGTTCTCAATTTGGGTCTTTCAACCCTTTTCACAGGAGTCACATAAAGTAGCAAAATTACAGTTATGAAGCAGTAACAGATTATCTCTAGGGTTGGAGGTCACCACAACTGAGGCACTGCATTAAAGGATTGCAGCATTAGGAAGGTTGAGAACCACCAGCCTAGCATATCTCTTTAATCCCCATGTGAGCACAGACCTGACATATGGTAGGCGCTCCGTTAGGGCAAGGACTCTGCTTGCTTTGTTCACCTTTTTTATGCAGGTAACATTTTTTTGTTTGTTTGTTATTTTTTTCAAGACATGGTTTCTCTGTGTAGCCCTGGCTGTCCTGGAACTTGTTCTGTAGACCAGGCTGGTCTCAAACATACAAAGATCCACCTGCCTCTGCCTCCTGAATGCCAGGATTTAAGGCATGTGCCACCACCACCCAGCTCTGCAGGTTAACATTTTAAGTTGAATTTTTAGTTAGCATACAAAAGAGAAGGCAGACACAAACCAGAGAAACAATTCCATTCAAAACCCATTTACTGAAGCAATGAACTGGGGCTGGGGCACAGGGACGGTTATTTCCCACACAGGTGACTCTGGAAGCTGTATCACAGAAAGACCCACAATGCACTGGTGATAACTGCCAAAAGCTGCAGCCACCTCCACTGTCACCACCATCATCATTATCTGTGGGCATCACCTCTGCCTGCTGTGTGACTTTCGGCAAGATAACTCAGCCTCTCTATGTCATCCACACAAAGGGGGAGCAGTCACAGCTTCAGGGGTAGTTGTGAGGGTGGATGCAGTCACAAGTGCCAAGGACATAGGATGTCACCTGTGTGTTCACCAACCGAACACATCTACACTTGGCTTTTACTTCAAAATGCCACATATATGGAAAGGCTAGAAAACTACTCTGAGGACTTTCCCTATGCCCTGGCCTCTGACTCCTTAAATGGTCCACTTTGCTCTGCTTGGCATATGTTTTTCTCTGAATGGCTGTCAGTTGCCCACACAGTTCTTCCTATCTCTAAGTTAGTTCATGCTTCCTTTTTTTTTTTTTTTTTTTTTTTTTTTTCCTAGAAAGCAAAAGTGTCCTCTTACAAAATCACAGAACAGACACAGAAGCCAGGGCATTGATACACTGATGTGACCCTTGACCAGCTTGTCCACCCATGTCCTCACAGCAAACCAGTGAAATATTATCTGACCCAGTATCCAGAGGCAGTGAAGGTTCTTTTAAATTTTTTTCAATTAGTTTTTACCATCTCTTTGTCTCCTTTCTCTGGAACAATTTCTTAACTCTTCTTTGACTTTTAGAGCCTTCATCTCTTCATTTGTCTCTGAGGCAATATCCTTGGTGTGTTGCCCAGGCTGCCCTCTAGTCTCTGCTCCTCAGGGCTGGGATTTCAGATACACCCACTAGGTGATTTTCTTTCTTTCTTCTGATGTGTGTGTGTATCAGAGAGAGACAGAGAGAATCTTAGAGTCTTACTGTGTAGACCTGACTGGCCCCAAACTTACTGTGTGAACCAGGTTGACTTCGAACTCAGAGATCTGCCTGCTTCTGTCTTCCAAGTGCTAGGATTAAAAGTGAGCACTACCACAGCCCTGCTTGATTGTGGTGTGTGTGTGTGTGTGTGTGTGTGTGTGTTACAGATCAGTTGATTCTTCTGTTATTTGTCTGTAATTAGGTTCAGATCAGGTACTGAGAGCAGGAAGCCCACTGGGAAGGGCCAATGGATTGATCTGTCTGTCCCATTCCTGATCTGTTCCCTTTGGTCAGATGCTGCCTGGCAGCTCTCATAATGATATCAGATGCCACTGTGATCTGAGCAGGGAAAATGCTAGCAGAGAGTATGATTTCAGTAGCAGTCCAGTCGTCCAGGCCTCCCTCCCCTGCATGGCCAGGCCCCTTCTTTTTTTTTTTTTTTTTTTTTTTTTCGAGACAGGGTTTCTCTGTGTAGCCCTGGCTGTCCTGGAACTCACTCTGTAGACCAGGCTGGCCTCAAACTCAGAAATCTGCCTGCCTCTGCCTCCCAAGTGCTGGGATTAAAGGCGTGCGCCACCACCGCCCGGCAGGCCAGGCCCCTTCTGACACTCTCCACCCATCACTTTCCACCCTGTCTCTGGTTGCTGTGCTTTAGATACATAGGTGACCTGAAGTATCAGCAGGTCTGCTTGTAGGGCTCAGCTGAATGAAGCACAGTCCTGTACCTTGCTTTATTTTGCTCACATTTTGGAGACTTTTTTTTTTTTTTAACCTAAAAAGAGACCTCTTATTTGGCATACACCTTCAGGGTCCCCTGTGGTACCATTCCAGGTAGTGCAACCTCTGCCCTGGCCCTTCTTACTGGGGATGAAGTCCTCATACATCGAACCCACTAAGCTATAGCCACAGCCCTTTATCTCCAAATGTAAAGAAGCTGAGGCTCAGAGAAAGTAAGGGTCAGGTCCTCAAGGTCAGAGGCAACTCAAGCCTGGAAATCAGCCTGCTCTACCCTTCCCACCTCCACACCCAAGGAGCCCACAGGCCCTATCCCTGAGAGTTGGGCCTTCCAAGGAACTCCCTTGCCAACAAAATGCTGGTTGGAGCCTGGAGTCTACTCTTAGCCTGGCTGTTCTCTTGTGCCTAGCTATGCCCCCCAGATCCCCTTTTTGGCTTTCATTAGGGACTCCCCTCCAGCGCCCTGCTGTGCTGGCCTTGGGAGTCCTATTGATCCTCTGACAGTCCAAGACAGATTGGCCCCGCCTGTGTACTCAGGTGCAGCATGAGCACATGGAGGCCAGATGAGGAGGCACTGTGGGGGCTTGGGGCCCACTGGGGTCGGAGATGGAGCGCCGAGAAGGGTACAGAGCACCCTGGACACCTGCCTGTTCTCCCCACAATCCCCATCCTCGCTGAGGTTCCTGGTTCCTTCTTGCACCAGGCCCAGACAATGCGGGACCCGAAGTGGACTCGCTCTTTATTGCCCTGGATGGCCTGGGTATATGGTCAGAAGTAGCTGAGATGTGGGGTAAACCTAGGTTCAAAACCAGTGTAGATTTTCTGCAAAATTCTGGTGGATGGAAGTTCCTTATAAGCCTCAGTTTCCCGAGGCAGTAAGAAGGAAAATAGCTTCTACAGGGCCTATTAGGCAGAGGGGTGTGGCCAGCAAATGTCCCCTCCCCCTTCTCTGGCCTCTTAGGACTCCCCTTGCAGTTTCCTGTCCATCTGTGGAGCCCCCAGCCACAGTGAACCCATATGAAGTTCTCCCTCACTTTGCAGACGTTTGTCCATGGCTCCAACTGGATGAGGACCCAGAATGAGGGTCTGCCAAGATGTCCATGACTCTCCAAGAAGACTTTTAAGGGCACCATGGGACCCATGAATCCAGAGGGGACACTGAGTTAGGGTTACCTGAAGATAGGGACCTCAGTGAGGGAGAAAGGCTCAAGCAGACGATGTGAGCAGGAGAGGGGACACAGGCTTCAGTGAAACAGGCAGGGACTCCTGTAGCTCCAAGAAAGGCTGTCTAACAGGCCAGGTCAGCTGGAGTAACTGGTGGGGGCACTCCCAGAAGGCACACTGGGGACAGAGAGGATTGTAGTCAAAGTAGGGGAAGACTCAAAGTAGGAAAGGACCAAGGGAAAGGTCCCTTTGGGAAAGGAGGTAGACTGTATGTAGAGGGCTGGCTTGGGTAACTACCGAGAAGCCCTGGGGCAACCTGAGCTTTCTTCCAGGCTAGACCTTCAGTACACTGGTATTAGTGAGCAGTGGGGCCCAGCGTCCTGAAGTTTGCACTTGATGCCGCTACGGTGGGCAGCAGTACCAGGCTGGCCTCGGGTGTGTGTATGGGGGGTGACAACAGAGGTGAAACTGATGTTTCATGTGGCTGTGCCTTCCCTGCAGATGAGGGGAGGATCGGGGGACAGTCTTGATCTCAGACAGAGCACCAGCATCACTAACCCACACAAGACCAGGCCCTGGGGAGGGCTCAGGGGCTCTGTCTTGGTGGTGACCGTCAACGATGTGCAGTCTGCATCTGCAGAGATGAAACGGGAGCACAGAGCTACAGAACTGGGCAACAGTCTCGCTGATCATGGTCATGCTCGGCTCTGGCCACCATGCTACGCTGGCTCTGCCCTTCTCAGCCCACAGACTGGCCTCCAGCATGAAATGAGGGACAGCAGCTACATGGCAGGGACACCCGAGCTGGGGCATGAGCCTGATCCAGCCTGATCCAGCAGGGTTTGACAATCCCTGTCCCCTTAGCCCTCTCTGCGGGGATACTGGTATGTTTGGTGCCCCAGCAGGGTTGGAGGGTGAGACTTAAGTATAAATAAATAAACAGGAACAGATGGTGTTGGGGAGTGGGCAGCCAGGGCCTCCCACTTCTCCTGGGAAAAACTGAGGGCCTAGCAAATGGATTCCAGACTCTGGCTGGGAGTCTCTCCCAGGCTTCCTCTTGCCTGCTGCTCTAGGACCCACCTGGTGCTTGGAAGAAATGGTGGGTTTGGGTCCCGAGTCCTGGGTTGTGTTCAGCCCTTGTTTCTCTCTTCCTCCCGTGTGACCTTGAACAAGTTTCATTACCTCTCTGTGCTTCCATTTCTATGTCTGTCCAGTAAGGAGGAGGAGAATGCACTCCTGTCAAACCCCTGTTCACTGGCCCCCTCCTCTGGAAAGCCTTCCTTGATTAATATAAACAAATTGCTAGAGCAACAGCAGTATGATCTGGAGGGTTTTGTGGCGTGTGTGTGTGTGTGTGTGTGTGTAATGTGAGTGTGTCAATGGGTATCGTGCACATGTGTGTGCGTGAGGTCAGAGGTAAACCTGGGGTCTTATTCCTTAGGAACCATCAGCCTTGTTTTTTGGAGACAGTTTCTTGTTGGCTTGGACTTGCCAGTTTGGCTAGACTGGGTGGCCAGCTGGCTCCAGGAGTCTGTTTGTTCCTTCCTTTTCAGCACCGGGATTACAAAAGTGTGTGCCACCCAGCCTTTTTAGTGGATTCTAGGGGCTCAGGCTCAGGTCCTCATGCATAGATGGTGTGCATTTCACCAGTTAGGCCATCCCTTCAGGCTTCTGTTTTTACAGCTCTCCACTCAGTAGATCAGCGTAGGGGCTGCTGTGTGCCTGTCACCAGGACACTCAGGTCATCAGCTTGTGCAGCAGGAGATGACCCAGTGGCCATCTCACCCCCACCCCCACCCCACCCCTGTGTTGCCTGTCTAAGGTTTGTGGTCCTGAGGCTCTTGAGTTCTCTCATCCCAGTTCTCAGCCTCTGCAGACATTGTCCTGTTAGGATCTGATCCGCGTGCGTCTTGTTGCTAGAGCAATAGCAGCATGATCTTGAGGTTTTTGTGTCGTGTGTGTGTGTGTGTGTGTGTGTGTGCGCACGAGTATATGTCTGCATGTATGTTTGTATGTGTATGTGAGTGTTTCCACTTTGTTCCTGTGTTGTTACATTTTGGGTGAAAAACATGATGAGGATTCTGGCTTCCCTTTCCGTTGGCAACGCTTCTCAGCTGACCTCCCACTCTGGTACTTTTTGTTGTAGTACTGCTGGGGATTGAACCCTGAACCTCACACATGCTAGTGTGACACAAGTACTCTACCACTGAGCTACATCCTTCCGTACATTTTGGCAAACAGCTTTAGAGGTCTTCAGTACAGACTAATGGAGTAACCTTTGTGCTCTGCATTTGACTGCAGTTGTGGCTCTATGGCTGTGGAAATTTATCAGAATGCTTGAGCTAGAGAGATGGCTCAGCAGTTAAGAACACTGACTTCTTTCCCATAGGACACAGATTCAATTCCCAGCATCCACATGGTAACTAACAATCACCTGTAACTCCAGTTCCAGGGGATCTGTCACCTTCTTCTGACCTCCCATGGGCACCAGGCATGCATACATGTATGTCAGGCAGGGTGCATGCATAAACTAATTAAATAAACAAAAACAAAAAATGTTTTCTAATACTTAAAATGGGCACATTTTGTTAGATGTAAATTGTACTTCACAAGTGACTTTAGCTGGGTGGTGGTGGTACACGTCTTTAATTCCAGCACTGGGGAGGCAGAGTTCTCTGTAAGAGCTCTGTGAGTTCAATGCCAGCCTGGTCTGCAGAATGAGTTCCAGGATAGCTAGGGCTACACCGACAAATCCTGTCTCTAAACAAACAAATAAACAAACAAGCAGAAGTGACTTTAAAATACATGCATTTAAATTTAGAAGTCTGGGTGCTGGAGAGACATCTCAAGAGTTAAGAGCACTGGCTGCTCTTCCAGAGGACTAGGGTTAAACTCTGAGTACCCACATGGCAGCTCACAACTGTCTGTAACTCCAGTTCCAAGGGATCTGATGCCTCTTCTGCTCCTCAGATTCTACATGCATGTGGGGCACATAAACACACACACACACACACACACACACACACGCACGCACGCACCATCGCATGCACACATTAAAAATAGATAAATAATTTAAAAATAAATTTAGAAGTCAGATTCCCATTGCAATGTTAAACAGCAGTGTGGCGGGCGGTGGTGGCGCACGCCTTTAATCCAGCACTTGGGAGGCAGAGGCAGGCGGATCTCTGAGTTCGAGGCCAGCCTGGTCTACAGAGTGAGTTCCAGGCCAGCCCGGGCTACACAGAGAAACCCTGTCTCGAAAAACCAAAAAAAAAAAAAAAAAAAAAAAAAAAAACAGCAGTGTGGATATTCTGAGAGTATAGCCAAAGTCCCAAAGAATGTCTCCCATACAGGGAAGTTTGGAGTTAATGAGTAAGAAAATAAAATATTTAAAACAAAATAAAGACACAGAAAACCTATGTTTTTTTAGATGGTCACAATAACAGAAACACAAATTGATCCCATGTCTACATAGAGAAGGAATGTTACATGCAAACAGTGTGTGGCTGGTTTTTGTTTGTTTGGTTTTATTGTTGTTGTTGTTTTGAGACAGAGTTTCACTGTGTAGCCCTGGCTGTCCTGGCACTTGCTCTGTAGACCACGCTAGCATGGAACTCACAGAGATCCACCTACCTCAGCCTCTTGAGTGCTGAGATATTACAAAGGTGCTGTGTACAACACCACTGTATTGTTGGGTTCCTTGTAGTTGTTGGTTGTTGATAAAAAATATGTTATGGATTATCTTAAAGTGCAACTTATCTACTTGTTGTGTCTGTGTTCGTGTGTGATGTTGTAATATACCTATGACGCCTTACGCTGTTAGGAATACAAGTTGGCACAATGTTGGAGTCAAAAATATCGTGGAGTCGTTATCTCTCACTATGCCCAGGACATTTCTTAACTAGCCTTGGCCTAGTGCAAGCCTATCTCCCCTTGGCTGTTTCTTAAGTTTTTCCTGTTTTGTAAGCACCATAAGTCAAACACTCGGGAGAAATTTATTCACCTCAGGTTGTCCACCAAGCAGCCTGATGCACAGAGCTTGACAGAGAATACCGGAGAGCAAGCATTGCTTAGGGTACTGCTCTCAGCTGCTGACTTGTAAAGACGGGTGCTGGCCTGGGGAGGAACAGGGGGGAATTTTATCAACAACAATCGAGGATTGTACAAATGCTCAAGGTAGTTAAGAGACATTTCTACTGAGCACTAAGCGTGAATGACTCCACGCTTCTTAAGCTTACCAGTGTAAGGGCATCTCAGGTCTTAGAATCCCCCCTCCCCAACAGGCTCTGACTGAACAAGCTTAATCAGGAGAGATAGCAAGAAGAGATCAAGCAGTGCTAGAAAACCAAAAAAAAGATGGGTCTAAGGAGGGAGGGGGAAGAAAGAGAGGAGAGGAAAGGAGAGAAGTATAGTGAGAATAAGAGACGGTAGGAGGTATGGGGATAGGAGGGGAGGGAGGAGAAGAGAGGGGGAGGGGGGGGGGAGGGGAGGGAGAGGGGAGGGGAAGGGAGGGGAGGGGGGAGGGGAGGGGAGGGGAGGGAGGGGAGGGGAGGGGAGGAGAACTTGCAAAGGCTCTGAGATCTGGAAGCCTATGAGGCAACCAGCTTGTCTGGGATGGATGACTGGAAGGGCTGTCATTTAGAGCGTTGGCTGTAAGGAGCCTGGAATGGTTTTCTAAATGTGATCCTCAAACACTTTCAGTCTAGAGGCATATGAAATTGCTAAAATTCTAGTAGATACTCCACGCATACTGAGTTAAATGGAAGGTCTCTCTACACAAATTGTTGAGCATTTCCTAGAGCAAGAGACCGTCAAGAGACATAAGCCTGTGGTTGAATCAGCTCAGCCTCCACGGGACTTCTTCCGGATCAGACTCTTGGACATCACCTGGATGAGCCTTGGGCTTTCATCTGCAAGGTTGAGGTGGCCGTTGCACCTGCCTCATGGCGTCCTTGTGAGGAGCATAAGGTCCCATTTAGAGAACAACCCCAGGAAACTGTGTTGAAGTACAGAAAAACATGAAAAGTCACAGTCACAGGTGGGGACAGAGTCCTTTTGCAACCCTGCTGTCCTGTAGGAAAGGCCAGGGGTCGGGTGAGATACTTAGTAGCAAAAAGAGAGCAGTCACTCACAGCTGGATCAGAAGGGAGGGAGTGGCCACGCAATGCCCACCCACAACCCAAGACGGCACCCAGTCGAACGACTTGCACTTTTGTTACCCAGTGCCTTTTATCTAAGAAAAAGCAAACATTCAGAAATTCAAGTCATGATCCCAAAGGTACCAGTAAGCCCTCCAAATAAATCCGTGTGACTTTATCATGAAGGTATTACTCGATGCTTTTTATTGTTTGTGTGTTGGTTGGCTGGCTGGTTGGTTGGTTGGGTTTTAGATAGGGTGTTCCTGTGCTGGCCTCTTGACCTCCTGCCTCAGCATCCTTAGTGCTGGGATTACAGGCATGGATTACCAGATCTATTTCCCCTTGGGTTTGAGAACTTTATTTCTTTCCGTTCCCATTCTTTGGGCTCCTGGGAACTGGGCCTGCTGTGTGTCCCATGCTTGATTGTTTCAGGGCACTAGCTACTGAATGAGGCTCATGCCGTATTCCCTAGATCTGGTCCCAGCCCTGGGAAAGACCCTGTTTCCACCTAGATCCTGATCACACTTCATCTGCTGGCGTCACCTGGGTGGTCGTGTTGGCCCTTCCTCGGGGTTAAACCTTAGCCTCTCTTCCTGTTCCTCTCAGTGGCCTCAGGCAGGCCACGCCCTTCCACTGCTTAGAGCCACAAAAAGTCTGTACACTTGTGACTTAAGAGAGGCTTTTGGGTCAGGGCAGAACCTCTTCTGGATTTTTGATAAGCCCCAACGGCTGCTGTATCCTCTGCTAAGAGTCCTAAAACATCAGGGTTTCTGGATGGACCATTCAGCCCAGGCTCCTGCTTCTTGTTGTGTTTCTCTGACAGTGGTAAGACAGCTGCCTGTGGAGGGAACATCCTCTACTACAGCCTTCCTTTATCGACAAGAAACTGAGACTCTGGCCGCTGGAAATTAGGTTTTCTCCTCTGTTAAATGAGGGTAAAAACTATGCCTGCCAAGGTGACTCTGACACTTAAAGGTACCTTAGCACCCCACACATCATAGGCACTCAGTCAGTGGTTCTTATTGTTCTGAATGGGATGACATGGGCTCACATGAGTTGGTGGCACAGACGGGACTGTTGATCTAAAGTAACTAGCCATGAAGCACACAGTGACCATCACCAACAGTTTCAGTGTTTCCCACCCAAAAGTGGTAACCCCATTCAAGGTGGTGCACTGAGTTGTCAGGTGGCTACACCTGCCTGGTATGCAGGATCAGCAATCAGCGTAGAGACGGCCTGAGAGGCAGCCCGGAGGCGGCCTCGCGGCTGTTTGCAGAGCCAGCGCCTGGAAGACATTACACGGCTGTCGGCCGGGGGGCGTCGCCGGGAGTTCCGGAGGGGGTCCCGGAGGCGGCCGCGCCGGGCGAGGGGACAGCCGGCCACAAAGCGTGCTTTGTTCTTCCCTCCCCCCGGAGCTGGAACCAATGGATTGGCGGCAGCTGAGGTCATCTGTCAGGCAAAGCCGGGGGTCAGGCTCAGGATGGGGCCCCAGGGCGGGAGCCTCCATGAGCCCCCTTATGGGGCGGAGCCAGCTGGAGCACCAGGCAGGTGGCTGCTTATTTTGGGACTCAGTTTCCCGATCTGTGCAACAGGGAAGATCACGTCTGCCCTGTCCATACCTAGGGCTGTAGATCTGGGGATGTGGGTAGTATCATTTACTCTATGGAAGGGCCAACCAGGAAGCAGGTGTGGTTGGTATGCCCACCACGAAGTTTGGAGGTCTTTCAGGCCTCTTCCAGGCCAGGGTAATCATAGCCTTTCCTAGGGTCCTCTCTGACCCGGACTCAAGGTCTAGCCTGCTGTCTCCTGCACTGGCACTTGATTCCAAGGCCCAGTTGAAGTCTGGTGCTCTGGGATCCAGGGTAGCCGTGCAGGGACCACCCAGAGAGGCTATTCTAACTGCAGGCTGATCGGCCTCTGGGCATCCTCACCGACTGAGCAGTTGGCAACCAGAGTTCATCCAGTCCCTCACCCTACATCTGCACAGGCCTGCACCTCTCTCTGAGACATGCTGTCAGTGCTGGGTACAGAGCCCCTGAAAGTTGTGTGTCAAGCTTAGAGAGCCACAGAAAGTAGCCCAAATGTGTGTATTTTTCTTTTTTAAAAATTGTGTTTTATTTTGAATTATATGTATGTTAGTATTTGAGTATGTACATGGGAGTCCAGGTGACCATGGAGGCCAGAAGAAGAGGGCTTTACAGGAAGCTGCCTAGCTAGGGGAAAGGGCTTATAGCTTTCTTTTGTTCTTAACCACGGTCATGGTCCAGAAGAAGGGCTGGAGTTTGGAAGAAGAGTCCCCAAGCTCTGTCTCGGCAGCATTTGGAACAGAGCCCTTGGAGAGGCCACCAGAGGACAAACTAGGCAGGACTGCTAGACTGTGCCATTTCTAGGTGCCTAGTTGATAGAACACGACATGGGAAGTGGGGGTCTCCCAAGTGTCCACTAATGGAATGGAATGGCTGACACATTGTTACAGTCACACCCGGGAACACCAGGCAGCAATGAAAAAGAATGAGCTCCCTCCACAGATGCATTTGCTCAACAGCTGTCTGATGGCACCTACTAAGTGCTAGGCCCTGCTCTCAGTGTGGAGCTTACAGCGATAAGCAGGGAAGACCTGCGGAGATTTACATTTTAGTGGGCAAGGCAGGTATCAGTGGAGACTGAAGAAAAACATAGAGATCAGTGAATTACATAAAACAGAAAGAACGACTGGGGATGGGGAAGTCTTTAGAAAAAGAGGCCATGGAGTAGACACCAGCCTGAGAGTGCTGGCACAGAGTCTCGCTGCCACTACAAAAATAGTGTTTTAAAAGGGCTGGGGTGCCGGAGAGACGGTTCAGCGGTTAAGAGCATGCACTGTTCTTCCCAGAGGACTGCAGTTCAGTCCCCTGCATCCGCACCAGGATTGCCGTCAGCAGCACTCCTCCAGCTCAGCAGGCACCTGCACTCGTGTGAACGTGCACATACAGATAATTTTTAAATAATAAACTTTTAAAAAAGCTGGAGTAACTGAGGAAGATACCTGATGTTGATCCTGACCTCACACACACCACACACACACGCACACTCCACACACACTACTCACATACACACACACACGCACACACACGCACACACGCACACTCCACACACACTACTCACATACACACCACATACATACACACACAGACCACTCACATACATAACCCCCCATTACTCACATCACACACACACCACACATACACACCACACCACACACCCAATCACATACACACACACACCACACACACACACCACACACACATACACACACACAGGCACACGCACACTCACACACACACCACACACACACAAACACACACACACACATACACACACACACACACACATACTATTCTAGATGTGCATGAATACATACTCATGTGATTTGTCAGGCAGACTTCTGGAAGAGCATGTGCTATAATTCATGGCCCTAAAAAAGACCAAAGAGGCAGCCAGGTCTGGGACCCATCATGAACCTCAGCCTGCTCCTAGTGTTTTAAATGAAAATATTTATTTAAAATTTTAATATCTTTTAGGGTTTTTTTTGGGAGGGGGGAGGGGGAGCAGTCTCACAATGTAGCCCAGGCTTACTTTTAAACTTGTAATACTTGTACCTCAGCCTCTGAGGTGCTGGGATTATAGGCGTGTGCTCATTACCTACTGATTAATCTTCATAAACTGAGAAATTAAAATCTAAATCTACCATTGAGGGCTTGGTTCCCGGGCCTCACAGAGCCTCAGGAACCCTTACACACTACCTTTCTTAAGGGCAGGGGAAGGGACACAGAAGCCAGAAAACTTTTTGGAGGTGCTTCTTATAGAAGATCCCAGCACCCCTAAGGTACAAGTATAGGGCAGGCAGGATGAACAGCACGTGAGGGCCTCCCTCCAGTTAAGTCTCCTCAGACCTGAACCACAATTCCTCCCTCAACCGTGCCCTACAGCTGAGGGCCATCCGCAAGCCGCAGCAAGCCGCAGCTCTGCTCTAGGAGCGGGAAAGCAGCGCCACTTGCTGGTGCAAGAAGGAAATGCAGCTCGGTCCCATTTGACAACCACACCACTCCCCTTTCTCCTTGTCCCGCCCCCTCTTTCTGAGGATTGAACCCGACCTGCCAGCCAAATTCTCTACTGCCAAACTACATCCTCTGCCCTTTCTATTTTTATGTGGAGACAGGATTGTACTAAGTTTTCCAGAACTGACTGGATACGATACTCATGAAAATCTTCATCCTGTATGTGTCGTCTGGTCTCAGCCTCTCCAGGGTATTACAGGTATGGGCCATGCTTTGCTCCAGCTGCTTTTTTTTTTTTTTTTTTTTTTTTTGGCTTTTTGAGACAGGGTTTCTCTGTGTAGCCCTGGCTGTCCTGGAACTCACTCTGTAGACCAGGCTGGCCTGGAACTCAGAAATCCACCTGCCTCTGCCTCCCAAGTGCTGGGATTAAAGGCATGCGCCACCTACTGCCGGCTCCCAGCTGCCTTTCTTAAGACCTCCACCTCGTCCTCTTGCTGGTTGGGTTTCTCTAAATGAAGTCGTCCTTCCAGATAGGATACATGGCCTGCAGTTACCTTGGTCCAGCACTTTACAAGAACATCCTCTGCTCTCCTGACCCTGGTCACAAAGTTAGGGCTGTAGAGGCCACCTGAAAGCTTGGAGAATCATGTCCCCTCCACTCTCCTGCCAGGGTGGTCTAGAGCTCATTTACCCTGGACAAGTCCAAGGGCCCAACACAAAAAGCAAGCTGTGTTATCTGACTAGAGTCCTGGCTGTTTGCCCTGAGCAGCAGCTGCTCCGTCTAAAAATATATGTTTCTGGGCTCCCAGCTGTTTCTGAGAACTTTCTAGAAACGCATGTTCCTGAGCCTCAGACCTGAAGCTCCAAGGACAAGGTCCATCAAACACAACCAAAAATGCTGGCTAAAGCCATTGGAGTATCTGTGTTTTAATTAAATAAACTTTTATTTTGGAATGACTTTAGACTTACAGAAAAGTTGCAGAGACTGAAGAGTTCCCATACATTCTTCATCCAGCCCACCCCAGAGATGAGGTTACCCAAACTGGAAGGTAACTAAAACCCAGACCATAGGAGTCCAGGCTGACCTGCTAAAGTGCTCTCTCTCCCTAGTCTCTTTTTGGTCCTAAGAATCAATCCAGCACCACGATCCATTTTATCCCTTTCAATCTCATTTTCTGGGACACTGGGTAGGTGGGAAAGCTTGTGTCCTCACCAGTGAGCTGGGAAGACAGAGGCTTGAAAATGACCAGTGACTAAGGTCTCTGTGTGGCGTAGCAACTGACACCTCACTCTGCTGCTTCCATTGCCTCGTAGACTCTTGGTTTGCAGAAGGCCCTCTGAATGCCCTATTACCCACCCCATTCTGCTTGCGAGTCACCCTTAGGGGTGGGGTACCTAGCTCTTGAAGATACTATACCATGACTTCTAGGTTTTGAGGACAGTTACTTAAAGGCTGACTTGGCAAGGCCCTTTGTGTACTTCTGTGATAAACTTATGAAAAGGAGTGCTTATGTGTGGGAGTGAGGAATCCTGTCTCTTGTCCACCAAGATTCATCTGTGATGAATGATAGCCCCATGTTCTTTATAGTTCCTCCCACTGAGAGCTGGATTCATTTGCACCCCTTAAATTGAAGGAATAAACTGACCAGCAGAGACACGTTCCTGGCACTGGGGCTGAAGAAACCTTGTCATCTTTAAAAAAAAAAAAAAAAAAAGTTCCTGTGTGATAGTAGGGCACACCTTTAATCCCAGCACTTGGGAGGCAGTAGAGGCAGATCTCTGTGAGTTCAAGGCTAGCCTGGTACTGCAAAGTGAGTTTCAGGACTGCCAGAGCTACACAGAAAAATCCTGTGTTTCAAAAAAAAAAAAAAAAAATGTAATTGGGTGTGTTGCTTGAATGCGTCTGTGTCCACAGAGGCTAGAAGAGGGTATCGGGTCATCTGGAATGGGGATGACAGTGTTGTGAATCACCATGTAGGTGCTATTAATAGGTGAGCAGGTAAGCTCTAGGTCCTGCTTAGTCACTACTACTCTCTCTCTCTCTCTTGGAACCCTGAGGCCATCTTGAGCCTGAGCTGACCTGTGAGAGGCAACAAGAATAACCAAGCCAATGCAGTCAACACTTGCCACAACGGCTAAGGTGATCCCAGCCCAACCAGGCTCATGAGCAGGACCAGGCTACCCCGGTAGAGCTGCTCAAAGGAGCTTAGCTAACCTACAGAATCATGGGTAAATGAATACTTGTTTAGCTGATGAGCTTGGGGATGGCTTGTTTCGTAGCAAAGGCTCTAACGTCTCCCTCTCCCACTCCCAGGAGGCACAGTGCCAGTTCCAGGGGATGAACAAGACAGTCATGCTCAGCTGTGACAGAGATTCCTAATGTCTGCTTTCTTTGCAGCTGTGGTGGCAAGGGTGGCTAGCTCAGACCAAGGTGACTATGTGCAAATATGCAAAGAATAGGTTCCTGAAACTTTGAACAAGGTTTTCCTTTCTGACAGAAGTTGGTCCCGAGGGTTTCTTCCTCGAGCACAGACATGATTCAGCAACCATCATCTTGTGACTACGAAGTAAGGAGCAATGAGGACAAGGCCAAAGGATTACCCAGAGGAAGCCCTGCCTTCACCAGTGTTGACACAGTACTGTGTTAGCCACCTGTTCCAGGATTCAGGCTATGGGGACAACAAGTGTCTGTCGCTTACGCAATGGTGACCTAGGTTTTCCTTTATCTCCTAGTACGTAGTTCATGTAGTGATATAAAGATTAAAATGAGAGTCCTTGTCTCCACGTCCATCTCCTTTCTCACTTCCTCCTCTTGGTACTCCTTCAGGGTCAAGGCCATGATATCTTTTCATAGTCCCTGGGGGCTAGTGCAGAGGCACCAAGAGGCAGACCTCCTTCCTTACGTATAAAGAGAACATATGCCTTCTACAGCTTCTGCCGTTGGAGGCTGCATGTATCTTCTGAGCACCGGGAAGTGATGCTGATGTGGAGGGGTGGAGGCTATCAGGAGGTTGCTACTGCAAGTCTGGTGTGGATGCTCCAAGGTACATCCTCAGGTCTGAAAGGGTGGACCTCACGAGCTTGGCAGGAATGGTCTCTCTCTGTAGCTGCTGGTAGGCCGCGTAGCGGTGGCAGCCCCCAAAGGAGTAGTAGTAGTCACCACCCTGGGCCCCTTTGATCCAGAGGACGTCGATGGGGGGCACACTGTCAGGGTCCTCCTAAAGAGAAGGGTCACAGGGTGAGAGCATGGCACTGTGCTTGAGAACTGGCAAAATGTTTTGTTAAGCCAAGCGGAACTCCTGTAGAGGGTTCATGCTGGCAGGAGCAGCAGGCTCTCAGCCACCTAGGAGTTGGTTCTGCAAGATGGTGGGTGGTACCCTGGCAGCTTGAAAATCAGCTCCAAGAGTATTTCTGGCAGAGAAATGGCAGATGCTGGGAATGGCAGTGGGGGGCTTCCCCAAAGAACACTTGTAGAGCATTGATCTATAACCATGTGAATGATACGTCCTGTACCCACTTGCCCACACTGGGGGACCACAGCACAGCTAGGAGGTAAGGACAGTCCATCCTGTCAAGGTTTTGGTCCCAGGAACAGACTAAAGGAAGAAATGACAATGCTATGAAGACAGTCTCACAGGTGACAAGCCAGGAAGGAGGCCCACGTGTCTCTCTGAAGTGATGAGGGGCACAGAACCACAGGGGAAGCTACAGATACGGACTAGTTTAGATTAAAAGCCCAAATGTCAGAACCGTGGCTCCTTTCAGAGCAGTGAGGGAGCTGTGTCATGCAGATGGCCTTCCATGTTCGTGCTGCAGGGTGGGGGTGGAAGGCAGGGAGGTGATGCACCGAGGAGTGGCCCTAGGCAGCTACACCGGGCAGGCCTTGTGTTGAAGGCATGGCAGTGGGGTGGGCTCAAGAATGGTCCCCCAGGATGCCCACTTCCTAATCTTTTGGACTTGTGAAACCTACCTTACCTAGTGGAAGTCTGCTGATAGAAGTGGGTTTTACGGCTCCCCACATTGAGATTGCCCTGCGTTGCCAAGGCAGATCGAATGCAATCACCAGGTTCCCTGGAAGCAGAAGACTGTGACAAAAGAGGTCACAGTGACCTGAGGTGGGAAGGACTCCACTAGCTGCTGCTGCTTTGAACATGAGAGAGAGGCCCTCAGCTAAGGGGTTCAATTGTCAACTTGATGAAATCCATCCAGAATGGCTTTAGAGGTGGACCTTCTGGGCATGCCTTATGGGGGATTATCTTGGTTATGTGAATTGAGCTGGGACGATCTGCCCACTGTAGGTAGCATCATTCCTTAGGCTAGAATCCTGAACTGTATAAGGAAAAGAAAGTGAGCCGTGTACAGTGCCTTTTCATCATTCTGACTAGAGATACATGACCAATGGCCTCAAGCTCCTGCCGTCAGGAATCCTATGACATGATGGACTGCCAGTCAAAATAAGACTTCTACCCTTAAGTTGTATTTGTCAGAGTGTTTTGTCACACAAAAGGAAAAGTAACTAAGACTTGGAAAAGTGCATTTTCCCTTCAGGGTCTCAAGAGGCCATACCTGCTGGTTTCTTTTTTTCTTTTTCTTTTTCTTTTTTTTTTTTTTTTTTGAGACAGGGTTTCTCTGTGTAGCCCTGGCTGTCCTGGAACTCACTCTGTAGACCAGGCTGGCTTCGAACTCAGAAATCCGCCTGCCTCTGCCTCCCAAGTGCTGGGATTAAAGGCATGCGCCACCACCGCCCGGCTAATGTGTGGGCCACTATACTTTTTTTGTTTTGTTTTGATTTTTGGTTTTTGGGTTTTCTTTTTTGTTTGTTTGTTTGTTTGTTTTTCGAGACAGGGTTTCTCTGTGTAGCCCGGGCTGGCCTGGAACTCACTCTGTAGACCAGGCTGGCCTCGAACTCAGAAATCCACCTGCCTCTGCCTCCCAAGTGCTGGGATTAAAGGCGTGCGCCACCACCGCCCACCTGCTGGTTTCTTATTTTAGCTCAGTAATATAGACTTTGAGCTGGGCCTGGTGGAGACCACCTGTAATCCCAGCACCCGGGAGACTGAAACAGAAGGATGAGTTTCAAGGCAGCCTAGGCTATAAAGAGACACACCCTGTCTTAAAAACTGCAAGACAACATAGCTTTGAACTTGTGTCTTGTTTCAAGCAGTCCTGTTTGTGGCAACCTATTCAGGTGGCCTAGGAAGATGGGTCCTTGTCTCCAGAGCCTGTGGCAGGATAAAAAAGAGGTGTCTAAACTGGTCATTAAAACCCATCAGACTCCCAGCTGTGCTAGGGGGCACCCAGGTGCCTGTGAGGTCACAGAAGGCCAAACCCAATAGGGTGGGCAGGGGAGACACTGGCTGGCATCAAGACAGAATGATTAAGGAATTAGAAGCAATGAAAGAATAAAAAGTCAGGGATGCAGCGCAATGGTGGCCTCCTGCTTAACACGCCAAAGCACGCATGCAGGGGAGCGCAATTTCTAGCATCACATGCCCACAAAAGCTAAAATAATGACCAAAAGGAGGGGATGGGAGCACTTCCTGGGGTGGAGAAAGTCTGCCCAGATGCTCAGTGATGCTGAGAGAGCATTCTGGGCTAAATCCCCTTCCCACAGTCAGCTTGAAGACAAACAGTAAGATGGCAAAGTCCCTCCTCTTCTGAAGTTCCCACAGGAAGAGGAGTGCAAATTTTAAGACTAAAACATCCTGCAGACTTAGGTGTGTGTGTCATAGGGCCCATTGAAACTCAAGAATCTGGAAGAAGGGATAGAAAGCCATTTTGGCCTAACGACACAAACTCTAACCCCTAATTACTGAGGGAACCCTCCTTCCACGATAGACTGACCTCGTCCTTTCCCACTTCCTAACTGGAAAAGATCCTCGCAACAGCCATGACACACCCAGACCGCTGCCAAGAAGACTGTCAAGGCCAGAAGAGACATCAGGATATGGAGGTTGCCTGGGTGTAAGGCCTCACCGTACCATCCTGTAAGCACCTGACATAGGGCAAGCTGCTTAAAAAAAAAAAAATCCAAACTTCCCGTGCCTCAGTTTCTCCTCTGTACAGAAGGAACAGCAACTGCTTAACAGAGTTGCTCTGAGAGGCAACAATCAGCTCAGGGGTGACTTCAGCACTTTGAGTACGTGCGTCATCGATCATTAGTTTATGGCCAAGTCCAAGTGAGGAGCCCGGGACTCCGGGGAGACTCAGCCAGTCAGTCCGTCAAGGTCACACAGGCGAAGCTGAGCTCCCACAGATCAAGGACCCCGACCCGCGCACCCTCTCTTTCTCCCTCGCGCGGGCCAGCAGGTTCCGCGAGCTCACCAGGATCGTGTCCACCAGGCTCTGCACTTTGGCCGGATCCAGCACGGACGGCAGCGGCCGGATGAGCACGGAGATTGGCACGTTGTGCACCGTGGCGATGCAGCCCGAGTGGATGCTGCCGCCCTGAGCGCCACCGGGTCCCTGTCCCTCGGGCGCCCCGGGCCCGGCACCCGCTCTCTGGAGCGCTCCACCCGCGCGTAGCCCCATAACTCTTCCTTGGCGGCCAGCGCCGCCCGGCCTCTTTACCCGGCCGGGCTGTACCATCGCGCTGCCGCGGGGGGCGATGGCTCTGCTCTTTCCCCGACCGAGTGGCTCGGCCCACGCTGTGATCCTACCGGCCCCTACGCCACTCGACCGGAGCCCCGTGTCCCACGCTGACCTAGGTGCCCACTGCCCGCTGCGGCGAACTGCCGCCCCCTCGCGATGCGCTCAGTGGATGCGCCCGGCCGCTGACTCAGGGTGAGTTTGCAGGTCGGAGCAGAGGCGCGGGTGACGCACAGCGTGGTGACTCAGGTCCTCCGAGGCGAGGTCGGACCTGCCCAGCGAGTATGAGTCGGCTTTCAGTAGGAGCTAGGAACAGTGAAAGTAAAGCAACTGTGGTGACCTACTCACATTCCAGAGCGAGGTCTGCTAGCTGAACACGATGCCAATTCCATTTTATAGTGAAGGAAACTGAGGCACAGAAAAGTTATGACCACACACACACAAGGTATGGAGCTAATGAGTGGGTAAGCCGAGGCCCAAATCCGGGCAACACTGCTCCATAGAGCTCTCTGGATCCCAGCGCGGGCTCATCTAGGCTCAGCGACAGAACAGTGGCTTGAGTTGTGCTAATTCTTTATGGTTCTGCCCTTAAGTTCCTTGTCGCCAATCATCTAAACATATTCAGGAAATAGAAGTAGGTGTGGTTACTGAAGGTTCTTCCCAAAGTAGGTCCACCCCAGGGGAAAAAAAAACAAAACAATAAAAAACCCGCTGAAAGTCAGGTCACCTGACTACACAGCAAGTATCCAGCATGAACAGCTGTGCAGCCCCTCTCCTGTGACTTGTGCTTCCTACCAGCATGGCTTGTGGTTTCCAACGATGAGTGTCCCTAGAGAGGCTGGGCCACTTCCAAGTCAACCTGGATCCTGTACAGCATCGTCTCTGTAACATTCCGTTTGAGAAGCTGATGTTGAAAGAACAGTATAAATCCCATTTGTCTCCATTTGAAGGACCAGGCCTGATTTCACTAAAAGGCTGTAAGGAACCAGCTTCAGGAATAGACCACTAAGTCATAAGACACCAGCTCCAGGAACAGACCATAATATCCAGAACAAGATCATAAAACCCCCTCCCAAAGAACAGACTGAGATAACCACAAAAATGGGGAAGTACATAATTCAGAATGGGCCACCTGCATTGGGCAGCCCTATCTCATCACATGGTTGAACATTCATGACATAGGAATGCAGACCACTGACCACCTATGACCCCTTTAGCACCTACTAATGAAATTTTAGATTACCTAATCCTTCTAGAGAGTTCCCCTGGTTCTCTATAAGAAGACCTGCATGCCATTGTCTGGGGTCGCCATTTTAGAGAATAATTAACCCCCACATGCTAGATGTTTCTGCAGAATAAACGTTCTTTGTCTTTGCATACGATCTGTGTCTAGGGTCTTCCTTCAGTGATTTTTTTTTTGGACCCTTAAAATGCAAGATTTCCCAGGCCCAAGGGAAGAGGACAGTAAGGTTCTAAAAGAGCCTGGGGCTTAGGACCTGTTGTAAACTGTTAGGAGACAGAGCAGAGGTGACCCCTGTAGGTGCTAGGGAAAGGAGGCACCAATGAGGGACATCAGGTAAACTCCGGTAGCAGGGGATATTCCTGCTGAGGACTCAGAATAGCCATCCTGTATCCCTTTGGGCATGGAGATCCAGGCCCCTACTCTTTCCTGGGCAAAGGTGGCTGTAGGTGCTGAGCCTAACTTTTCCTGGTTATTCTACTCTTGAATGGAACACACATTTTAAGGGCCCAGAAGCATACTCTGCCTTGGGTGACCTGAGAGGTTGCTCTCCTGGCCTAGCTGGCTGGCTGGAGTAGGAGGTGTGATGTTAAGTTCCCAGAAATAAGCTGATCTGGCCGCATCAAACATTTTAGGCTGGTGGACTGGTCAAAAGGTATTCACTGTGGAGAGGCTGTAATATTGCAGGCCCAGAGCCAAAATCCTACATTATTCTTAACGGCTACCATTACTACCCCCCACCCCTCCTTGTGACCAAACTTCCTGTGACTATGATGGGAAACCTTTTATGACAGACTGTTAGACAGCCAGCTTCTACAAATCCACAAGCTCAGGATGTCACAGACAGCTTCAGAGATACCTGGCTGTGCTGTTGTAACTCACTTGCCTGGCACTTCCATGGACGTACATTTTTTTTAAGCCATTGGCTAGCTTTAAAAACCTTGTTTTATGTGGGTGCCTGGGTGGTACATGCATGACTGGTGTCTGTGGAGGCCAGAAGAGGCCATCAGATCCCTAGGGACTGGAGTTACAGAGCGTTATGAGCCTCTTTGTGGGTGCCAGGAAATGAACCTGGGTCCTCTGGAAGAGCAGCCATCCAGTGCTCTCAACTGCTGAGCCATCTCTCTAGTCCCTTGGTGAATGTATTTTTTTTTTGTTTTTTTTTTTTTTGTTTTTTCGAGACAGGGTTTCTCTGTGTAGCCCGGGCTGTCCTGGAACTCACTCTGTAGACCAGGCTGGCCTCGAACTCAGAAATCCGCCTGCCTCTGCCTCCCAAGTGCTGGGATTAAAGGCGTGCGCCACCACCGCCCGGCTGGTGAATGTATTTTAAATGTGTTGATTATGTACTTTCTTTGTTCTGTTACAGTTAATTCTTCATAAAACTGTTACCGTGTTGGAACATGGATTTTGGGGTGACCTAAGTGCTCCAGAATAAACACTTACCCCCTTGGGGGAGAGCTGTGTGTTTATTAGGTTGCCAGCTGCTGGTGCTACAGGCTGTAGTTCCTTGACTCCTCCTGCTCCCTCCTCGGCTGATGGATGGCGATGCAGACAGAAGATGTGATTTATGAAGCATTTGGATGTGCAGGTGGCTTCCCCTAAGTGCTTGGAAAGTGAAAGGATTATGACGTCAGCTTGAAGCCCCTACCCAACCTGCTTGGCCATTTCTCCAGCTTGGACAGCCCTCAGTCCGCCAGCCTCTTGGTTCCTGTTTTATTTTACATAGAAAGGTACGTCACTCTTTAGTACCTGTAGAGCATTTTGTGGGTCGCAGAGGCAGTGTTGCGCTCTTTCTGCTTCTCACAGTCTCAAGATAGCTGCCAGTGCGAACGGGGACTCCACCTTTGTTCACATCCAAGAGAGAAAGAGACTCCACACCAGCAGCGGTGACATAAAACGCTCTCTCATCAGTCTGATCAGGCTAGCTTGAGTCACACAGGATGACTGGCATTCTCTGGGGACCTGCCGTGTGATGAGCTGTTTGGGGATGGCTGTGGTGAATTTAGAGGGGACAATCAGCCACCCTCCTGGGGTATAGCAGTCTGAGTCACCTGTATGTGGGTTAAGCAGGTGGGTGGATGCTGGCTGAGTATGAGGCTTGTGGGTGAGAGAATGAGGTTGACAAGAGAAGGATGTGGCAGGGGACTGGGTGTCGGTGCCCTGTCCCTCTGATTTTAGCTGCAATTGTGCCAGAATGTTCTGCAGCAGCTGACTCACTGCCAGCTCTGAACCCAGGTGCCCTGAGCTCCCACGCTGATCTCTGCCCACACACAGCAGACACCAGCGGTGTCGTGTTTACCGTGGGAACAGAACATGCCAATCTTCCGCCAGCACAGGTTGGCGATGCTGCAGATAGCTTGGACTTTTCTGGACTCCTCTCAGAGATCAGTGGTAACTGGCCTGTTGCTCTAGCAGGGGCTTCACAGATATACCCCTGACACATCCTTCCTGCTGCTCGCCCTGTCACCTGGGCCCCCACATAGGCAGCTTGCAAGGAGCCTGGGGCCTCAGCCTTTGCCAATGCAGAATTGGAACTTCAGCTAAGAGGATGGTGACACTGCCATAACCTATCATTTATACCCCACCTGGCTTAAAGTTACACAATATGAGACATGTGGTTTGGGGGCAGCCACAATTTGTGCCTCAGTTTCCTAATCTGCAAAATGGACATGGTATCGTCAACCCGTGGGATTACTTGGAGTTTAGGTAATATTGCTAGACATTCTCCGACATCTTGTAAGTGCTCAGTAAATATTGGCTGTTTGCATTTTAGATTAATAACTTGTCTTGAAGGTCTGTCCGGTTCTGCATTTCCATACTGGTCTCTTTGTAGCCATGTGTCAGCCCAGGCTCTCTGTTTGGTTCTCAAAACAGGGTCTTGCTATTAGGCCTCATTATTGAGAACCTTCTTTCTCATCCTCCTGAGGGGAGGGATTACAGGCGTGACCTGTCAGCCCAGGCTTAGTCTGGATTCTCATTAGCAACTGACAGAAAGTCGGTGCGGACCAGTATAATGGACCTAGGGGTATGTGGTCACTCCCTTGACCATGGGAGGGGCTGAACCTCTCTTCCTCACTCAGTGGAGGGATTAACTCTCTGTGGCAAGAACATGGCTGCTAACACCAATTATGTTTGGCTTCTTATAAACGAGACTTAATGGAGGCCAGTGTCTTCTCTTATAGAAGGAGAAGAGAAGGAAGGAGAAGGAAGAAGGAAGGAGGAGTTGTTATTGTCTAGAAGTCAGAAGTCCAGGACTGACATGACTGCTCCTTGGTCACTAAGTGGACACAGGCCTATCTTTCTGCTCTATCATTTTGTTTTATTATTTGTTTTTAAAACAAAGTCTAACTATGTAGCCCTTGCTCATCTAGAATGTGCTGTTTTGCCAGGCTGGCCTTGAACTTGTCTGACTTCCTATCTCTGCTGGGATTATAAGTGTGTTTTTACTGTGTGCAGTTCTGCTTCACTGTTTGAAAGCAAAGTTTTTAATTGTGTTTGCTGCTGAAGTGCCAGCCATCTCATGTGAGTTTGAGCCTGGGAGGAGGTGGAAATTGTTAAAAATAAAGGATGTGGCTAGCTCCGATGTGGATGCTGTCCCAGAAGTTCCATGCAATACCTTCCCTTGGGTGTCCACAACTTGGTCGGTCACCCTGACTGCCAGGGCAGCTGGGCTATATAGTCTTAATTCATAATGGTGGACTGCTCAGCTTCCTCAGGAGTTCTCTGACTACCAAGCATGGACTGAATGGATGTCAGTAAGTAGCTGGCAGTCTGAGTTATAGCTTCTAAGTTGCAAATCTCTTGGCACAGAGAGAGGGAGAGAGGGGACATTTGTAAGGTTCAACATCGGAAAGAAAAAAAGTCAGCTACATTTAAAAGCAGGAGCCATTTCAGTAATCAAAATGTGTGGAGTTCCTCTGGAACCAGCTACTGGACGCTCCTGTCTAGGCATCATGCTAGATCCAAAGGGATGAATGATGTGCAAAAAGACACTGTCAGTCCGTTTTAAGGAGCTTTGATCCAGGAGGGAATGACAGTGGATGACTGAATAACTCACCAACCCTTGAGAAAGAAAGATAGGTGTTGATGGATGTAGACCAGCAGTGCCCTCAGCCCCCGAGGGCTCCTGATCTGCTTGGCACCTAGCCGAGCACACCACCCATAGCATAGCTGTAAACCTTGGAGTGTTATTGTTTAGAAGCTTTAGGCCAAGAGCAGGATACCTTTGTGTCACCCCTCCCCAAGGTGACTCTGCTGGCCCTCACTGGCCGTGATGAAGTCTTAGCACTTGATGGGGGAAGCAGGAAAATGGGGATTTCAAGGCCAGCCTTGACTGCATCTAGAGTTTGAGGCTAGCCTGGGCTAAATGAGAAACTCTATCAAAAAAACAAAAACATACAAATAAACAAAAACCCCCACCAAACCAAAGCCAAACAAACAAACAACCCAACCAAACAAAAATCTTCCAAATCCTGGCCTTCCATACAATGGCATCAGGAGATGAGCCTTGGGGAGGTGAGTGGATCATGAGGACAGAGGCTGAGAAATCAGACTAAGGCATCATAAGAGAGACTTCGGGGTGTTCCTTTACTCCTTCTACTGTGGGAGGAGACAGCAAAAAACTGCTGTCTCTAAACAAGTAAGTTGGGGCCCCAAGATGGCTCTTCCATTTAGCACTTCCTGTCTTCTGAAACTTTGAGAAAACGAAACAAAAACAACTTACAGCCATTTGTAAGCAGTCTATTGCAGTCAGAGGAGAAGAGAGGCAATACCAAAATATCTAAAAATATGAGAGTGGCTTTGGACTTAGTAACAGGAGAGGCAAGGGCTTGGAGAGACCCCACAGGTAATTCTGGTAAGGGCTCAAGAGAGAGGAGGCTGTAGAGGAGTCCTCAGAAGATACCTTGGGAGCCCTGGACATAATGCTGCTAAGAATGTAGGCATCAAAAGGCATTCAGATTGGTTCAGATGGGAAGGAATGGAAAGGTTAGCATCCCAGGACAATACCCCGGAGCTGTTCTGCTGGGAGCACAAGCTCATCTTCAAGACAAGGGAAGAAAGATCCAGAAGGCAAGCAACTCCAAGATCATCACGGGGTGTCTCTGCTCAGAAATAGAAACTACTTCCTTGTCTGTAGTGGACTAGGATGCCTTAAGCCATGTGGAACCAGGACTACCTCCCTGTGTGTTCATAGTGTGTCACTGACAGGCCACTCCTGTAGATCTGGAGACTCAGCATTGCCCTAAAAAGGAATATTCATGAGTTTTCCGGCCTTAAAGTTTGCCTCGTCCCTTGTATCACGAGAGATTTAACCTTCCCTTATCCTCTAGTCTCCCTTTTGGAATGGAGAGATCATGCCCATGTCTTGCCCACCATTGTATTTTGGAAGCATGTGACTTGTTGGATAACAGGCTTACAGCTAGAGGAGCCATCCTTGGATGAACTGCTTCAGGAGTTTTGCCAGTGTCTGGGTTAGATGATTTGAAGGTGAGACTTAGATTGTGAAGGAGCTGAACCTTTGGCTACTGTTGGGATAGAGGTCACATGGGACACTATGGCAGCCTGGTGCGACAGCACAGGGGAGGCTGAGGGAGGCAGGAGGGGCAGGTGACCCACGGCAGCCTGGACTCTCCATAGTGAGAAGGATGGCACTCGGAAGGCAGAATGCTGTCTCCAGAGAGATCATTGTTTTGTTTTGTTTTTTCCTGGTTTTTCGAGACAGGGTTTCTCTGTGTAGCCCTGGCTGTCCTGGAACTCACTCTGTAGACCAGGCTGGCCTCGAACTCAGAAATCCGCCTGCCTCTGCCTCCCAAGTGCTGGGATTAAAGGCGTGCGCCACCACCGCCCAGCTGGAGAGATCATTGTTTGCCCCTCCCATATTCATTTGTAGGAAGCCTAACCCCAAACACACGGTTTTAGGAGGTGATACTTCAGGAGAGAATTAGATCATGAGAACAGAGCCCTCACCAATGAGGGGAGGCGTTTACTGGTAAGACAAACATGATTGACGCCCTGGGCTCCATCCTTAACACTCTTACACACGCACATATGCTTCTGTGCATATACACGATGTCCCTAGGAACTTCTGCTCTGCCTGCACCATGTGGCTAAGGCAGAGGATGGCCATCTGTGCAGCAGGAAGCAGAGCCACAATAGACATGGAATTTTCTGGGACTTCAATCTAGGACTTCTAGACCTCCTAAATTGTATGTGAGCTGTTGGGGCTTCCTGTGAATGCATGTGTGGAGGCCAGAGGCCAGCTTTGAGTACCTCCTTTTATTCTTCTCCACCTTATTGCTTTGAGACAGTCTGTCACTGAATTTGTAGCCATTTTGGTTAGATAGACTGAGAAGCGAGCCCCTGAGACCCACCTGTCTTACCTCCTCCAAACAGAGCGTTGGGCTTACAGGCACTCACCAACATCCCTTACTCTACAGCTTGGGCTGGTTCAGGCTGGCCTTGAACTTCAGACAGTCCTACCTTAGCCTCCCAATGGTTGGTATTATTAGTTTCACGTCTTGAGAAATATATAGCTGGCCGGGCATTGGTGGCGCATGCCTTTATTCCCAGTACTTGGGAGGCAGAGGCAGGCAGATTTCTGAGTTCGAGACCAGCCTGGTCTACAGAGTGAGTTCTAGGACAGCCAGGACTACACAGAGAAACCCTGTCTCGAAAAACCAAAAAAAAAAAAAAAAAAAAAAAAAAAAAAAAATAGCTGCCTAGTTTATTTATCTGCACTTTGGCAAAGATTTCCATGGTTACTGAGTTGAGGACAGGACGTGAAGAAGGCTCTCAGGAGACCATTGAGAGAATGGTCACGTGACCCAGGTAGGAGATGATGCTAGTTATGAACTAAGGTGGAGACTGAGAAGATGGAGAGGAAGGAGGCTCAGGAGCTAGTGATGAGCTGGGCAGTAGGCTAGGGGGAGCCATGGGTAAATCAACTACTGAACTTTGTGTCTGCATCTTGGTGGGTGGGGCAGCTGCTTGTGGAGGCAGGAAACTCTGAAGGAGAATTGAGCTCTGCCTCTAGACTCAGGGTGGTCTCTGGTGCTTTGAGTATCAAGCAGAGAATCCTACTCATATGGACTTGCAGTTCAGAAAGGAGCTGAGTATTAAAACAATAAGTCCAGGCCATTTGCACGTGGATGGAAGCCACAGGGTGAAGGACTACAGGAATAGGACCTGAGTTCCTTCACTGGCTGTTAGGTGTGCCAGCAAAAGTATGGGTAGGCAGCCAGATGATAGAGAACCACTGACGTCAGTCCTGAAGGCCTCTGGGGACATGCTGGCAAAGCAGACTATGTCCATATGCTAGTCAGGGGCCCTAGCCTGTGGAGAAAGAGACTTATTTAACCAAAGCACTATACCAACCATGAAATTTCAGAGTGACCTTTATGTCAATTTCCAGTGTCCTCAAGGACAGAGGGCTTGGTATGAGCTTCATGCAAATGCTGGTTCCCTTCGTGGTCATGCATGATTTTCTGCTCCTGTGGGCTATTTCTCTTAAGATGGGGAGGCAGTGAAATATTCCACAAGCCTTCAGTGCCTTCTCATTAAATCTCATTGGCCAGAAATGGTTTGTGCATCCATCTCTTAACCTCCCCGGGTGATGATGCTACTTTCAACCAAGATACCCTTAAGCTGCTAATTAAGGAGGAAAGGATGGACCACTTATAGATGGGGCACCAGCATTCTTCCCCACCTCCCTTAGGGGTTGGCTCTAGTGTGGGGCTGAGAAATCAAAATCACTTCTCTCAGACTTCCTGGAAGCAAGAATGCTGACCATAAATTAAATTCTTCCAGTGGATCACACTTACCAGAGATCTGGATGGCAGAAGTGGGCGGGGCCCTTTATTACCTTGACTCTTTATTACTTTGACTCTTGCTGTCAAGATGACCTTGGAGGAGCCAAGCTCCAAAGCAGCATTACAGCACAGGCTACCAGCATAGCAGAGATGGAACTATCAATCAAGGCAGTGGGTGTGGCCGCCTGACTCCTAGACATACCTGTGGTGATACTTTTTTTCTTTTTTAAACAAAATCTCACTGTGTAGCACTAGGTTGCCTTGAATTTACTATGTAGACCAGGTTAGACTGGCTTGAACTCACAAGAGATTTGCCTCCTTCTGACCTCAGTGTGCATTCATGACCACCATCACCTCTTAACTGGAAGAAACAGCTGAGGACTCCATCTTTTTCCACAGATCTTTCCAGCAGCCAATTCCTTGCATTAACCGTCTTCTGCTTCATAGAGATTTAACTAGAGTATAAGTCCCTCCCCCCTCACCCCACACCACCTCTATGCTAGCTAGCATGGAGGTGTTTCTGAACTGGATACCACAGCTTTCAGATCAACGTGTGTAGTCCCAGAGGCTTGCAGGCGGGAAGCTAAGGAATGCCATGGCGCCTGTGCTCCTCAAACCCCACTGGGGTCTGTGTTGAGGTATGGTTGTCTCATAAATGATGCCATTTTTGGAACACTGGAACAATGTTCCAAAAGAGAACGGGTGGAGGGAAACCTATAGGCACTAGAGGCGGGTCTGAACACGGTCCCGGTCCCGGTCCGTCAAAGGTCTGGGCACATGGGAGTGGCCAAAGTCCCTTTAATACCCTGAAATTGCGTACTAAGTAATACTGCTGAAGATGGGGAAGATAAGGGTGGGGGGTGAGTTGGGAGTACGGCAAGGGGGTCCAAAAGATTTAGCATGCATGGGAAATTATTGCTGTCAGAAGTTCTATTTACAGGGTCAGCACCCTCCATAATTGTTCGGGTGAGCCCTCTCTCTCCCACCGTTCTGAAGCCTCCCTCCGGAGCCTGGTGCCGAATGAAGCTCCACCCTCCAATGGCCTAGGACGCAACCTGGAGCTTCCTGCAGTCTCCACCCTCTTTTGTGCTAGGGGAGGGGAGAGGAGTTCTGAGTGTCCAAGACTCTTGCCCACAAAGGGAACACAGAGGGACGTGGGAAGGGGAGATGTCTTAAAGCAGAGGGCCGGGCGGTGCGCGCGGAGGTGTTGCTTCGGTCCTCGCCGGGCTGCAAAGCGCGGTGGAGGAGGCGTGGTGGCCAAGAGCGCGGCTGGCAGTCCCGGCCCATCTGCCCGGAGAGTGCATCAGTCGTGGCCGGGAGAGAGCACTCCTCCCGGGAGAGGCACCAGAGGCCCAGCGGGGTCCGGGGCTCAGTCGGTCCCTGGAACCTGGGGTCCCTCTGAAAGAGGAATAAATAAGAAACAAAGAGAGAGGCTCCAGAAGGGCTTCCTGGGACAGGAGTGGAAGGCTCAGAAGGCCGGGGACCTGCCCCCAAATAGGACCTTCTGACGGCTCCTCCCTTGACAGCTGAGGATCAGCAGGCTCCGCCTCCCCCCATTTCTCCAGGCCTCTTCCTAAGGAGTTCTGGCTCTGATAAGAGTGGGCTGCTCCCCAGACCCATAAGGAGAGAAGCAGCGAGCGACGGCCTTGCTGACTCTGCCCTTTGCCTTCCCAGTCCAGCTGGGGAAGCCAGGCAGTCCCTGGGTGAAGCCAAGAGATTAAATAGAGTAATAAATAGATAAATAAATAAATACGCAAATAAATAGCGGAAGGGGCCCTGCCGGACGAGGGGATGTGTCCATGGGTGAGGTGTTCCAGGCTGTCCGCTAGCAAAGGCAGAGGCGAACCTGTAGTCCTGGGGTGAGGGAAAGTGCTCAGATAATCTCGGAAATCGCAGCTCCAGGTCTGAGGCCTAGGCGGGGAACTGTCCTGGGGCAAGAAGGGTCACCTGAGAGGGCAGAGCCCTGGGCTGCCTCCCAAGTCTTCCCAGCTAGGAAAACTGAGGACTGGAGAGCTACTAGAGGGGAGAAGAAGCTGGAGAGGGCAGGGAGTAGGATGTCTGATGAGATCCGGGAAGACTGAGAATGGCAGGTGGAATCGTGTGTGTAAGTGGCTGGACCTAAGGCCCAAGCATGGAGGGGCTCACTGATGGACAGGCAGAGGACTCCAAGAGTGGTGAAGATTAGATTCCCGGATGGACGGACACACACACCACACACACACACACACACACACACACGCAGAGAGAAATTCAGCAGAGACCCAAGGGATTGGACTGTGTGGGACAGGGAAACTGAGGCAGATAGGAAATCAAGGGTACATTTGGGTTTAGATAGTGAGGGCTCCAATAGAGGAATGGCCAATGACTCAGCTGAGAAATGGAAAGAAACATCTAGTTAAGGAGCACAGCCTAGAGTTGGGGCCGGAGAAACTTCCAGCGCCGGGACCTGGAAGAGGTACGGACCTGGTGCCTGAGTTGGGAGCCTTGAAGGCCAGACATGGGGTCAAGGTCCGAGTGGTGGCCAGAATGAACAAAGTGGGTGGCTGCGAAGGGAGATCCGATGCAGGAAATGAGTGGTGGGTTTAGTCGGGGTTGAAAAGAAAGTTCTAGGCCAAGATGGGGTTCACCCCCACCCCACCCCACCGAAGGCGCAGGCAGGGGAGACGCAGACCGAGGGGTGGGAGAAGCCTCTGCGGGCATCCAGCATGGCAGAGGCTCAGCTGGCAGGGCCGGCGGGAGGCGGCGGCTCGGCGGCCTTCACGCACGCGGCCTCGCAGTGCTTGTGGAGGTAGGACTTGAGCGCGAAGCTCTTGTCGCACTGGCGGCAGCGGTAGTGCTTGAAGGCCGAGTGCGTCTGCATGTGCGCGCGCAGGTTGGAGCGGTCGGCGAAGGCCTTGCCGCAGTGCGCGCAACCGAAGGGCTTCTCGCCGGTGTGCGAGCGCATGTGGCCCTGGAGCAGCCAGGGCCGGGAGAAGGCCTTGCCGCACACGCCGCACTTGTGGCGCAGGTTGTGCGTGAGCACGTGCATGGCGAGGGCGGGCATGGACACGTAGGCCTTGCCGCACGTCGGGCACTTGCGCGCCAGCTGGCTGTCCAGGCTGCGGTGCGTCTGCTTGTGGCGGCTCAGGTTCGACGACGTGGCGTACGTCTTGCCGCACTCTGCGCATGCGTGCCGGTGCCCGCCTCCCGCCGTCGCCCCCGAGCGCCCCCCGCGCTCCCCGCCGCCGCCCGCGTCCCCGGCGCCCGCCGCGTCCCCGCCAGCCCCGGCCCGGCGCCGCCGCGAACGCCCGTCAGAGATGAAGAAGGCGTCCATGGAGTAGCTGTCGGTCACGGCCGCCTCCCCGCGGAAGTAGCGCGCCGACAGGCTGGACTGTGGGCTCTCGGGGTCGCTGTATTCTTCGGACGCCGCGGCCGGGTAGGCGGGCTCGGCGGGCGCCAGCTCCAGCCCGGGCTTCTGCTCGCCATCGTAACCGCTGGGGGGCAGGCAGTGCGCCACATAACCTGCGGGTGACAAAGAGGAGTGTGAGGTCAGGGTGGGGTGGGAGTTGTTCCTCGCAGGCCGCCTTCACCAGTGCAAGCCCAGCCAACCTGGCAGAAAACCGGCGCCCATGCAGTCTGCCCATTCGGGTCTAGAATCAGCTTGGGTGGGCCTCTGTTGGTGCAGAGGTTGGCTCAGTTCTACCCATTTGCCCTTGACCGTATGCACAGCAGTGGAGGTAGCTTTACACTCTGTAGGAGAGACTGAGGCATAGAGGGACAGGCAAGCAATCTAAGCATGATGCAGCCTCTGCACTCCAAAGATGCCTTTCCACACCCCAGCGATGTTCTGCCTTTCCACCTCTATAACATTCGAAAATCTCTGCCATTTGTTTGTTTGTTTATGCTAGGAGACTATATAGCCCTGGCTGTTCTGGGACTTGCTGTGTTGTTAATTAAGCTGGCCTGGAATTCACAGAGATCCTCTTGTCTCTGCCAGTGCTGGAATTAAAGACATTAGATACTACAATGGCCTTTGCCTTCATTGCATTTTTATCTGTGAAATGGAGCTTATAGGTGATGCATATGTTGCCCCAGGTATCTGGGAGCAAGAGGGAGGCTGAAGCAGGAGGATCAGGAGGGTCATTTGAGGTCAGGAATTTGAGACTAGTCTTGAGCAACACAGTGAGACCTTGTCTTTAAAAATGCTTGCTTTCGCCGGGCGGTGGTGGTGCACGCCTTTAATCCCAGCACTTGGGGGGCAGAGGCAGGCGATTTCTGAGTTCGAGGCCAGCCTGGTCTACAGAGTGAGTTCCAGGACAGCCAGGGCTATACAGAGAAACCCTGTCTCAACCCCCCCCCCTAAATGCTTGCTTTGAATGGAGCTTGTTATTAATTGGATACCCAGCCGCACATTCTTTGACAGAACCGAATATAAAGTGTAAATTAACAGAACTCAATATAAAGTGTAAACATATAAGTATTACGTACTTACCGTGTGCTAGCCTAGACTACATGCTTTACAAAGTTTAACTCAAAGGCCATAGGAGATAGTATCTAGTTCCCACTTCACATGTAAAGAAATTGAGAGTGTACAATAATGTTATATAAATGTTAGCATTATAATTAGACTCCTTTTTGTTTGAAGATTATTTAATTGTCTGCCTCTCCCCCTACACTTTGAATTCTCTAAGATTGGGTCTGTATACTTGGCCCTGCCTGGGATACAGTAGATGTGCAATGAGTAAATGTTGCATAAAGGAATCAGAGTCCAACTAGACCCACATGCCTTTCTGGAGGACCTAACAGAGTCAAAAGTGTGGCATGTAATAACTACACCAGGATAGAAGTCTTCCTGAGCCGCGCGCGCGCGCGTGTGTGTGTGTGTGTGTGTGTGTGTGTGAGAGAGAGAGAGAGAGAGAGAGAGAGAGAGAGAGAGAGAGAGATACAGACACAGAGACACAGATGCTCTCTCCACCTGCTCTACTGGAGTTTAGACCAGAAATCCTGTCTGTCATGTGTTTGAGTGACTGCTGTATGGCAGGCTGAGGCTCTCTCAGGGGACGCTGTAGGGGCTTCTGGAGAGCAGGGGCCACCCCATTTGTCTCTGACTCCCATGGCCTCTTCTGATCTTAGTCCTTTCCTGGGGACCCTGGGGGCTGGGCTCCTCAGAGAGCTCCTGGCAGACACAGCAAACTTATCATCCAGCACTTAATTACCAAGTGTTCCCATTGTCTTTTGATTCCAGAGAACAATAGAGGTTAGGCCCTTTCCCCAGCCTTCACAGCTGAGGAGTGGCAGTCCCATTTGGCCCTCTCCGCCTGACCTCAGGGACCTGTAACGCCCTCTGCCCATGACTTCCCCCATGAAGGAGCAGCTGGCTTTGTAAGCAGGATTCCAGCTATGTCTGGCAGGCTGGGCTCTTTGGCCAGCTTCTTTCCCTTAAAGAACTTAGCTGACCATCCTCCAGGCCTCTACCTTTTTTGGCATTTGGGATGGACAGAGGTTGAAATCTGCACAAACTACCCTTCAACACCACCAGTCTGTGTCTATTTTTCTCAGTCCTATCTGTTGTCTGCGCAGGACCCTCTGCACACAGAAACTGACTGGGGGTCAGGGCGGATGACTCAGCAGGAAGGTCATGGCAAGGGGACAATGGTGGTGAGTGGTTTTTTAATCAAGAGATAGGGTGACTAGCCCAGAAGCACTCATCCCCTCTCCCATCTGGTTTCGGTCTGGAAAGCCCGGACTGCCCATGCCAGGAGCCAGTCTGACCCTTTTGTCAAGGGCTGGGTTATTTATTTCACGGGTATTCTCTGACCGGCTCCTTTAGCCTCCACATGGTGTAGTAAGCTGTTTACTGAGTAATTGCTGAGTGCCAAGCCCTGCACTAAGAGCTCTACTGCCACTTTGAGTCCTTACAGAAATCTCTTGACAGAATGGAAACTAAGGTATGGAGTAATGGGACTTTGCTCATGGGATGGAACTTGGAGTGGAACCATTGTGTGTTCCTTGTACATTAGGAGACACCCAAGGACAGGGTAGTGGCTGGGCCCCTCCTGTCTCCAGGACCCTAGCCAGTGGCAACTAGTAAGTACATGTGGAGTGAGTGTCAGAGATGTATAGCCAGGCTGTCAGCTGTCCTGTCCACCTGCTCTCGGGACAGGTCCACACCTCTCAGGCCATGGAAAGGGGAGGGAAGTTTGACTCCAGGATACATGTCCTATAGTGGAATGACCTTGGGCAAGTCGTCGTCTTTCTGTGTCTTGGGTCCCTGTAAATGAGGTATGAGATCTGTTGGGAGTGGTCATGTGATTTGGTCTGGTCATGTGACCAGCACTTTATTTATTTATTTGGTATTTTTGAGACATGGGCTCACTATGTAGCTCTGGTTATCTTGGAAGTCACTATGTAGACCAGACTGGCCTCATACTCACAGAGAGAGCCTCCCAAGTGATGGGATTAAAGATGGACATCACTATGCCCAGCAGTGACCACCACTCCGTATGCTCTCTTGTTAGTGGATGGTGACATATTGGTTAAAAGCATAGCTTTGGAAGCAGTCTGTCTGTACTGGGCTCTCACAGTATCGGTTCCTGCTGTGTGACTGTACTGGTTTGAATGAGTATTTAGTCCCAGTTGGTGACACCGTTTGGGCAGGTTTAGGAGGGGTGGTCTGAAGGAGGAAGTATGTCACCGGGAACAGGTTTCAGTCTCACACCATTCCCAGTCTGCTTTCTGTGCTTTTTGCTTGCCGTTGAAAATGTAAGTTCTCAGCTTCCTGTTCTAGCCACCCCACCTTCACTCTGCCGTCATGGACTTGCACCCCTCTGGAGCCATAAGCCTAAAGTCTTTTATAAAATGTTTCCTCATTCAAGGTGTTTTATCATAGTGACGGAAAAGTAACTAATGCAGTGGCCTCCGCCATCAGATCATCTCTTGCTCTCTCCTTTCCTTCCTCCCTCCCTCCTTTGGACTTGAGCCCAGGGCCTTGTGCATGCTAGCCAAGCACTCTGATACTGAGTTACATTCCCGCCCCATAGCTGTGTGACCTTGGACAAAATACTTGACTCTCATGTGCCTCTGCAATATCAGTAGAGGACCCTCGCTGAGGTACTAGGCTCTGTTCAAAGAGCTTTGTGTGAGTACATTCTATCCTCACAACCAAATATCAAGCCTCAAGGAAGGTAAGTGACTGCACCTGGGGCTATAGTTCTAGGGAAGCGCCTGGTGACTTGTTATTCTCTAACACTGGTTCACTGTCCCAACTTTCCCCAGCTGGAGTTTTGTGTTATGGTCTTCTTAGCACCCATCTGGGAATTTCTTGCTGCTTCTCTCTGGGGCTCTGTCTCCTCCTCTTAGTTGTGTAATTTCCCCATCATGTTCTGATGAAAAAGACTAGTGCATAGTAGGAGCTCAAGGAGCTTTCCTATAGCCCTGGCTCAGATGTGTGCTTCCTGTGGTGCCCTCTGCTGGTCACCTGCAGCACTGCGGCATTCTTATCCTAATACAGGGCTCTCTATGGAAATATGGAAATTCCTCCAACAACAGCTGCTCATTTGCCTAGAGCTACATGGGATTGCCTTCAGAACCAGCACCAAGGGCCCAGGCCTGATGTCCCGTGGCTATGAGATTTATCATCAGTTTTGAATGTCATATGATGACACGTTGCCTGGCCATGTTAGGATTAGGTGGTTCTTACTTTGTGATGTTAGCAGGTTGCTTAACCTCTCTAGGTTTAGCATGGGGAAAAAAGGTTGACTAGGATGCACGAAAAACTATTCTGTGTCATAGTAAAGTCAATCCCTCTGTGATGTCCTTTGTCCTCTTTACATCCTACTCCTCACTCTGCTTTCTCTTCCAGTCCACAGATGTCTCTGTATGTGGCACTGGGCGAAGGATCAGTCCACCACATCTGCACAAGGGAGTCCATAATGGAAGTGCAGGGGATAATGCGTATAAGGAGCTCAGGCCAACACCAGGTACATGGCATCCAGCTTCTCAAGCCACTGTCATTATCATTCCTGTGTTTCCTGATGATATCCAGAGATGTAGTGTCTCAAGCTGCTGTGTGACCTTGGACAAGTCATCTTTGGCCTGAACCTTGGAAGATCCTTAACAATAGTGTACATCCGGCCTCCAACCTCAGCATAGAACCCACTCAGGGCTGGGATATAGAGAAAGGTCTCTTTTGATTGGGTCCTGCTGAAGTAGGGCACAAAAGGAAGACGCTTGGCTCACCCCCTGACTGACCTTAGATGTGTGACCTAGGTAAGTGCTAGGGACTCTATAGTCTGAAATCTCCCCCAGGGACAAGGACCAGAAGAGCCTCTCCCATGTTTATGGGGAGGACCCAGAAGGTGTGCATGCCACCGGCTGGGAGAGGGAGTCTTACAAATCCTCCTGTGTCTGCTGGCTTAGCAGTCAATGCCAGCCAGCCCTGGAAACAGGTGCTACAGTAGGCCAGAAGCCTAGTGAAGGCAGAGGACTTGCCCAAGGTCACTAGACAGGGAGTCAGGCTTCAGGATGCGTAGCCTGTATTTTCTCCAGAACACCAGAGAGAGACTGGAGGCCTATAGAGAAGGGAAGAGAAGCATCTGGGTGGGGGTGTATTCCAATAGTGCCACATAGTTGGCCATGTCTCATGGGGCAGTGATGTGATGGAGTGGGGAAAAACTGTCACTCTGGAAAATCGTCCAGCTTTCTGGTTTTTTTGTAAATGATACTCAACCATAGTGACTAACGTTTACTGAGCATTTACTGTATGTGAGGCCCTTGCTGAGACTTCTGATATTAGCTCAAGTCTAAGGTCATGTCCTCCCATTCCTTTCTGCCGAAGCTGGACCCTGGAGAGTGGCCTTGATCCCTGGGGTCATACAACAAGCTCTCATCAGAGCATGCCTGTGGCCTCCTTTTCTTAATGAATGGATCCAACCCAAAGTTCTTCTCCCTAGTGTCCCCCAAGACTCCCAGGGTGCCAAGTTTCCCCCCGGGAACTTCTAGCCCCATTCCCCTTCCCTGCTCTGAGATGGGCAGAAAAAGGGGCTGCTGGGTTCCTGGAGAGGACTCATCCTGCTGCAGTGGGGGCCACAGGGATGCTGTGTGGGTATATTTAGAACTATTTCTTGCTGTGCCAGGGCCTCAGGCCTCAAGAATCAGCGCCAGCCAGCTGAGCAGAAAGCCAGGTCTGTCAGCAGCAAAGCAGGATAAAAATAGTTTCTCCTGTCTGCTCACAGAGCTGGGCAAAGGGGCTGGGTACCTCCCCCTCCCCCTATTTATAGCATCTTTGTTAGCTGTTCCCTGGGCACTGGACCAGAATGACACCCACCTTCTCCAAAGGCCTGGCAACTGGTACCTCTGAACATCTGCCCATAGGGGTGCAAGGGGCAGAGTGTGGGGTATGACTGAACACAACCAGGGCTATAGAGCTCAGGGCTGAAGCCCACTGACACAGGTTCAATGGGTTTCTAGAGAGTTCCAGCTGTCCTCCCCAACCCTGACTCCTGAAATTCCCTGTGTTCTGGGCTTTCCTGTCAGTGACCCAGTTCCTGTGGCTCATAAGGAGGCCCACAGCTCTGTGGGAATCAATAGGAAAAACTTTACAAGGGTCTGTAGTGATAGAACTATGTGTCTCCAGGTCTGGAGGTGTGCTACACATGGCCCACCTCCTCAGCGTTCCTGATTTCTGCCCCAGAAGGGTACAATCAAGAGTCTTTTCTAAAGTCTTTTACCCAGAGGCTGGCAGCAGACACCCAATCCAGGAGAAAACACAGTGGGCAAGCAGATCCGAGCCTGGAGCCACTAGCTCTTTCAGCAGTATCTCAGCTTAACCCCATAAGGCCTCCAGGCTCTGGGCCCTAGAGCACCCAATATGGATGGATGGATGACAGGCCCTAACGTCAATGCTCTTTAGAGTCCTCCATGCCTGTTTTGTTCTGTAGATGGCAGCAGTTCTTCCAGGCTGCCCACTCTTAGCACAGTGGGTATGTATGCACATGTGTGAGGCCCCAGAGACGCTGGGCTGTGTGCTGTGACTGACTTAAGGGCCTTAATTATTCTCCTGCCCTCTCAGGAATCACTGCCAGCCTCTAACTCTGCATTGGTCCCATATTCCATATTCCATGTGGGTACTCTTCCGTACTCCCACTGAATCCTGATAATTCATAGGGCAACTAGACTCATGAGTCCCCAGTCAGAGCTGAACTAGGTCATGCTTAGCTGTTACTTTCCTGAGAGAGAAACTGAGGCGAATGAAGATGAGCTAAAGCTACCCCAAAATTCTCTCCCAGCCAGGCTTGAGATGGATCTGGAATGACCTTGGACTAGAAATTGGACCTAGATCTTAGTCCTGGTCCCAGAATCTTGAGCTGGACCACTTTCTAGGCACTGAATGTATTCTGAATACCAGACTTGTCCTGTAGCCTTAGCTGCTGACCCTGGCCACAGCGTCTGGGCCTAGTCCTCAACTTGAAGTTAGGGATGAACAACAGACCTGGACATGCAAATGTCTTTAATCTAGACCTCAACTCTAGACCAAGATCATGTCAAAGGCCACATGGTTTCAAACACATGGGCCTGCTGTGTGTCCTTGGGCACCTACCCTGCCTTCTCTGGTTCCCTCTGCTGAGGGATTGGGATAGCCCTCTGCATCCCCAGATGGACTTTTTAAGGTATGGGGAGGATATACTGCAACTGAGTCTATTTAGCTGGGCTCCCAGACCCAGCTCTGGAGCGACTACTCGGCGCCATCAGAGGCAGCAAAAGGAAGTGGGAGCCAGTATAATGTGGTCAGCTAGATAAGCCCATGAGTAGGATGGGAGCGCTCCTCAGCCTGCTGGGGGAGGCTTAATGTAGCTGCAGAGGGCAGACAACTGTGTTATTGGATCGGCATTGATCCCTGTCTGCCAGGGAGGGTGCACTCTGCAAGGCTGTGGGTAGGACGGGGCTGGGGTAGAGAGGGGGGCCTTGGCTGGAGGTTAGAGGCAAGTGTGAGGGGATGTGGACACTCCAGGATATGTCCTTGGCAGCAGTCCACAGAGACCACTGATATGCAGGCAGTAAGCAGCTGCTTTCTCTAAACTGCAGAGTCCCAGCACAGAGCAGTAGGCTCTGGGATTGAGAGGGTAGGCTTGGTAGAGTTGGGGGCCTAGGTTTGGGGAGGGGATGAAGGAGAGCATGAGTTGGAATTTCTATGCTCAGAGGCATCCTGGAAGCAAGAGAAAAAAAGGCTCCCTGGAGGCAACCGACTGTAGAGGGGTCACAAGAGCCTAGGGGAAGAAGGTACATCTTGTTGAAAGGCTGGGGAAATTCAGATCTTGTCTCTTTTTCTTCTAGGGGTTCTAGAAGACTCTATCCTGAGTTATTCCAAATTGGAGGGAGTGTCCTTCCCCTATTTGAGGTTCTCTGGGCTTGGAGTCAGTCTGGAACCAAGCACACATGATGTTTACTTTCAGAGGCTGAGAAGGGAGTAGAAAGGAGTGGGGTAGGGAGTGTGTGTGCATGTGCGTGTGTGTGCATGTGCGTGTATGTGTGTGTGCGTTTGGGGGGAGGTGTTCTTTAGAAACCCTCTTAGGCATTCCCAGAGCTGGAAGACTCCACCTCATTTGGGGTCCTGTGCTTTTATGAGGAACCCTATTTGACTTCTACGTCCACAGTTCCCCCTTCCACGCCCAGCACCCCCAGTCTCATCCTGACCCTGTGTTCCAAGCTGCAGAAATGGCTTATAAGAGGATCTTTCTAATAACTAGAACTACCTCCAGCCCCAGGCCATCCCTCCTCCTTCCTCCTCCCTCTATCCATTCCTCTTTCTCCTCATCCCCCCCTCCCCTTTTTCTCCTTGTTTACCCAGCACACTTACGCACGCTGGGAGAGAGAGAAAAACCGTCAGCTCAGCAATTTTTCACACTTCCCTCAAATGCTCAGCAAGGTTATTTCCGGCAGAGCGGAGAGACAACAGGCCACCAGGAGCCTGTAGGCTCTCTGAGGACCCTCAGAACACTTACTCATGCAGTGAGCCCTCATTGCACAGTCTGGACCACACCCCATTCAGGGGAGAGGCCCTTGAAAAACAAGGCAGAACAGACCCTATGTTTTCTAGTTGAAAGGCTAGAAGACCATCCTTGGTTTCCACACTGACTGTTATCGCCAACAAGGCAAGGTGGCCCAGGCTTGATGACCTATTCTGCCATGAGGCAGCTGGCAGAGACTGAAATCTGGGAAAACTTCCTTAGACATAGTGGGGGTGGGGAGTCAAGAGAGCTTCCCCCCCCAAGGAAACCACAACACTCAGCGTTCCCTTAGACCCAGTGTCTTCCACATTAGTTTACCTTCCACAGAAACAGCTTGTCAAACTTGGAAGGATGCTTACTTAGTTCATGACATCTAAACTCTTGCACTTCTGGGGAGACCTAGGACCAGAGAAGGGAAGTCACTTGCCCAAGGTCATGTACAAGTCACAGACCCAGAGCTACCCTATTGAGTGCCAACCAGGCAGGTGGTTAGAGCAGCTCCCGGGCTTTCCCAGAGGCAAGGGAGTTGATCCCTTTAGGAAAGGGACAAAGACCAGGGTAGCTTTAGGCTGCTGAACCTGGCGGGACCTACATAAAGACAACTTCATCTCCACTCCATCTGTACTTCCCATCATTCACTAAGGGGCTTTTTCCAAAGCCTGTTTGGACCGGATTCAAGGCAAGGCATTCTCCTGCCTCCCTTCTGAGGAACAGCCTGCAGTTTTGGCTGTGCCTGAGAAATTCTCTGGGTTTCTCTGGGTTTCCTCAGCTGGCCCGGGGACAGGATCAAGCGGGCGGGCCACAGGAGTTTTATGTTAATCTCCTAAGGGATCCTGTGGATTCCGGACCTGTGGAGACATTACTTCCTACCAGTCCCCAGCACAGGTTCCCCAGCCTTGCACAACCCAGGGTCCACTCTCTGTCCTGTCAGCCATCTCCCTGGGCTTCTGCCTTCCACCCCAAGGTCCTGGAGGTCAAGAAAACAGGATAGCCGAGTGGGAGATGTGGGTAGAGCAATGGGATGGGGGGGTATTTCTATAGGTAGCTAGGCAGTGTCAGGAGGTGAGGGGCTCTAGGAAGCATCCTTGATCACTGTCTAACTTCTTTGACCTTGATGAGGTCACAGAGGCATTTCCTCAGCATCTTCTCTTTACCTGGCTTGGCAGAATGCTGGCATGTGGCTGAGTGCTTGGAAGTCCCCTAGGAGATGCCCCCAACCACCTGGGTGCCCTCTGCCAGTTCAGTGGCGATGCAGCAGGATGCCCAGTACAGACTTACTCTTAGTGTCTTGCTCTTTGCTTTTCTTCCCCCACCTCTGTGATGTCAGATGTCTCAGTACCAAAGTAGCCCCTCCTTCCCAGACACCTGTCCTGCAGGGGCTGCTGAGTGCTAATATGTTCGCCTCTTGTTGAGGAATAGGTTCACAGAAGCACCCTTCTCTTGCCCTCTGAAGGTCACCCCCTTTGGGGCTTGCATGACCTCTTGTCCCCCAAATCCTTCTCCTGACAAGAACTTGCTCTAAGAAGAGATAGGGTGTGGGGGTGGGGCAGAATGTGGAGGGTTTCAGAGGAGCCGCAGTTTCTGTTGTTGGGGTAGGGTGAGAAGCTGTAGAGAGGGGAGTGCAGTCCAGGGGACCAGGGGGCACGCTGGGGAAACCCCTTCCAATAATCTCATCCTTTGAGTCCTTAAGACAGGCCTAGCCTTTGGCAGGCATGTGGCGGAGGGTAACAAAAGAGTTGGAGAGAGGAGGGCTGGAGAGCACTTGTCTGCCATTGCCAGGGGGAGTATGGTTGAAGGGGGCGGGTGCTCCCACTTTCCCCAGAGAGCCAATATCCTCTCCCCAGGGATTGGCAGTCCTGGTCCCTCACCTTCCCACCAGGGAGCACGCAGGCAGCCAGTCTCTCTCCCTCAACAGTGAGAGGGCACTACAAGCTACCCCCACTAGCCTTTTAGGGGCGTCCTCTCTCTGTCACCCCTCACTCCAGCCATATTCTAGGGCCACAACTTTCAAAGTCCCGGCTGGCGCGTGGTTGCGGGATGAGCCGACCCTGCCACTTTCCTTTGTACGACCTAGCCCCAGCCCCGCCCGGCCGGTCCTCTGGAAGTCCCGGGGGTGCACTCGGCCAGAGACGTCTCCTCCGCGGTTCCCTGCTACAGCCCAAGTTGGGGACCCTCCGCTTCCCTCCCCCAGGGCCCACTCACCGTTGTCCCCCGGAGGCCCGCGGGTGCCCGGCAGCACGTAGGCAGTCTCCAGGGGGTGGTAGGTGGGGGCTGGCACCCCGCTGCACTGGAAGCCATCCGCTTTGATCTTCTTCACCAGGAAGGAACGCGGCATGGTGCAGCCGGGCGGGGGGCTCGCAGGGCACAGGAGGCACGGCGGGGGAGGCGGCCGGCCGGCGCGATTGGCTGTCGGCGCAGGCTTCAGCACTGGACAGCTCCCAGCGGGCGGGCGGCCGCGGAGCCGGCGGGGTGGCGACGGTCTCGGCTCGGGCTCGGGTGCCGCTCGGGTGCGGCGGCGGCGGCGGCGGCGGCGGCGCGCACACAGGCGGTCGCTAGAGCTGTGCTCAGCACTCCGGCTGCTGGCTTTATATGGGACGCAGGCTGGAGGAGATCAGGTGGTCCCCCAGCAATGGAACTGTTCAGCGCTCTAATCCATCAAATGTCCCCCAGGACAATCGCTCCGCACACGTTCCCCTGAACCGGCGGTGGGGGCAGGCCAGGCGCAGAGACGAACGAGCAGCGAGCAGGCAGGAGGGGAGAGAGTGAGAGGGACACAGCGCGAGAGAGAGAGAGAGAGAGAGAGAGAGAGAGAGAGAGAGAGAGAGAATGAGAATGAATCAGAATGCGTGTGAGTGTGTGTGTGTGTGTGTAGAGAGAGAGCGAGAGCGAGAGAGAGAGAGAGAGAGAGAGAGAGAGAGCAGAGAAGGACAAAAAGACAGGAGAAACAGACAAGAAAGGCACGGGAGAAAGTGGCAAAACACACCACTCAGGCACCCGCAAGAGAAAAAGAGAGGTCAGGACATACACACATAAAGGATGCTCTCCACACACACCCTGAGGGGGATGCGAAGAAAGAGAAAGAAAGGTGCTAAATAGAGGGAGAAGACAAGAAGACTGAAAGGTGAGCGGCCCAAGCAGGTGGGATTTAGGCACATTAGGACTGAAGGAGGAGGATGTAAGAGTGAGCCGGCCAGCCACCACCCTCTGCCTGGAGCCGGCTCCCTCTGCCCCAGTTCTGAAGTGGCAATGTGGATGCCTAGATCTAACTAGTCTCCCTGCCCCCAGCTTGGGCTCCTACTAGAGCCCCCTGTTGGGTTTGGGATTCAACTTTCTTCTTCAGAACTGGTGAAAGGAGCCGGTCCCCCATGCCGATGACGGCCTCACTCAGCCGGTCCTGTTCCGGTGCCTAGCTCAGGCGAGCGCTGCGAGAGGAAGTGAAAATCGCCCAGTAATTAATTTCCCTGCTGCCGGGGGTGGTGGTTTTGACACATCCGAGGCTGTGTCTTTCCCTGAAGCGGGGGAGCAGACAATAGAGACACGTGGACTGCGAAGGGAGAAGGGGAAGGGAGGGGGAGCAGGGCTCCTGCTGGAACTCTTTGCAGGTCAGCTCCTTTGTCTCTGGATGGATCTAAGTAGACCCCCTCTCCCGAGTCCAGTCCAAATCTGGGAGAGCAACCATGCCTTGGAACTAAGGAACCGGAAAGCTCGGTCTCCTGCTCAGAGGCAGCCAGGCAAACCCCGGGGTGGTGGGGTAAGGTCAATGTGCTGGAGTCCCAGTATTGGACTCTGGGGATGCAGGGCTCTTCCTGGACCATATCATCTATTATGGATGTAAAGCTGATGGAGTGGGGATGTCTTTGGGGACTGGGTCCTCCAGTGCCAATTGGGAGTGGACGACCAAGTCACACAGCGAGTCAGCAGTAGTTTCCAAACCTTAAAGTGTCCTCTGGCACCATGAAGTCAAGGGCTAGGGTAGTTCTGGAAGTATGGCTAAGAAATCTTCCAGTAACATTTGGGTACCTGGTCTTGCCAAGATTCTGTACAATCTGGTAGTCTCTGTTATCTTCCTAGCTACATTGCTTCCTGTTCTGCCCCTTGGGACATTATTATTATTATTATTATTATTTCCTCAGATGACCTTGACCCTTAACTGATGGGCTCATCATCACTTTGTACTCCAGCCTCAAGGAGCCTGCTTCCAGCTCCTTAACCTGGCTACCCTCTAGGACTCTGTAAAAGATGACAGGGTGTCCTTTACCCCAGCTAACCCTACTTGTCCTTGAGACCTAGCCCTCTATAGAGGGTGGCCTTGACTTCCACCACTGTAGACAAGGCCAGCTTGCCCACCAGTCTCTGAGCCTGTAAGGTAAGGAATGCCTATACACAACACAGCATACTCCCAACAATGTGCGCTGGGCTCTCCCAGCCCTCTTAGCATATAGCTGTAGAACCTTGGGCAAGTTGCCCAGCTAATGTGTGCCTCAGTTTCTGCATTTATAAATGGAAATAATGCTCGCTGCTGGCTCAGGTGTTGCTGAGAGCGTTCGCTATAGGAGTTGTCACCTATAAAGGGATTAGAATATTGATTGGCATAGAAAGTGCCCCAAGTCCCCACTGCCTTGAAGCTAATATCCAAAGACAGTGAATAAACACTGAACAGGGAATGTGTAAGGCAATTCTATCCTTCCAAAGGGGTGTTTAGTGCTGGGGGGGACCTAAACACAAATATTGGAGGGTGCTGGGGTCTTTAGAGAAGGAGCCAGCAAAGATCGCCTAGGGGAGGTGACACTTAGCCAAGATGCAAGCCAGCCAAAGGTTCTGGGACAGCAATGAGCTTGAACTTTCTGAAGAATGAGAAGTGGGCAGTGATGCGGCTAGGAAGATGGTTAGGCCAGATCACAGAAGTGCTCACAAAGCCCGGAGTGTGTGACAAATGAATGCACAGCAGTGACATTGAGTCCAAGACTAGATGGCCCTGTTGGATGCAGGGAAACACTGGCTTCTGCCTAGAAGAAGCTGTCTGTGTGCTGTGACTCTTATTTGGGGTAGTGCTGTTCTTTGTTCTGTGCTGGGTCTTGGACTTTGTTTCCTCTATGAGTGCCCAGGACATGGAGGACAAGTGGGTACCAAGAGGCTCACCTATGCCCGTTCAAAGGTTCCACCACTCCAACCCCCTGCCTCAGAGATGGCAGAACAGAGCCCAGATTGCTTACCAAGGCCCAAGGGTTCAAATGTCTAGGAAGGAGCTGGTTCTGACTCCTCCTTCACCAAGGTTCCCATTGGACAGGCCATAGATTGACTTGTCCATTCACTGACCAGTAATGTCCCCACAGAGGTGATGTATCTCTGTTCACCAGTATCCAGCCGAGGGTGAGGCCCCAGACCTTTGACCTCATGGAGAAGGTGACTTGGACATCTTTAGTTCTGTGATGCTTAGTTTTAATTGTCTGCTTGACACAATAGAGAACCACCTGGAGAGTCTCAATAAAGAACTGTTTAGATCAGCTGGCCTCTGATGGTGCCTACAAAGCTTTCCTTAATTGCATTAATTGAGGTGGGAAAATACAACTCACAGAAGGTTTAGGTCCTGGACCATATATGAGAGAAAAAAGTAAGCTGAAGACAAGCACTTATGAATTCTTTTCTCTCTCTGTTCTTGACTCTCGGTGTAACTAGCTGTTTCAAATCCTTGCCTTGACTTCCTTGCCATTGTAAACTGTAACCGGGAATTCTGAGTGGAAATAAACTTGTCTCCCCTGACTTTCTTTTGCTGTTGCTTTAGACTCTGTGTGTATGACTGTTTTGTCTGCATTGTGTGTATATGTACCATGTGTGTGCCTGGTGCCTAAGAGGTCAGAAGAGGGCATTAGATGCCCTGGAACTGAACCCACGTCCTCTGCGAGAGCAATAAGTGCTCTTAACTGCTGAGTCGTCTCAATAAATCCTGTAACTTGACTTTTGTCAGCACCAGAAATGAAGCTAAGATAGCAGTTAAAAAGAAACCTAAGAACTTGAGGTTCAAAGTACCTCTGTAGGATAATGTTCAATTATGCTGTGGCATATAACGCCAAGAAGAGCCTTCTGTCCCATCTTTCCCAACATGAGCTTAACTGCTTGTCCCCAAGTCACATAAAATGAGAAAGCACTCTATTCCAGAGGGCACTGGCTACAGTATTGAAGTCAGAGTGAGAATCCCAATTGGCCTGAGTGGAGACGAATTTCCAGGAAGACCTCTACAGATGTGGATGCCCATCTGGGGAGAGTACATGGCTTTATGTTAAGTGAAGGATGGAGAATCCAGAAATCTCTTGCAGGTGCTTCACAACTGTAAGCCCATGTCTGAACAACTAGGCACAGAAAAGAAGGTGGTGGCTGGAATGTACACGGTGTCTTCATGCTCCTTTTTCTCTTTTCCCCAAAGACCACAAAACCAGTTCAGTCCAACCAACACTCCTCTGGAATGCTTCTAACTATTTACCTCCAAATTAAAGAAATTAAGCTCAGCAAAGCATGTCAGGATATCCATACTGTCCTTTTGACTTGGAGGCAATGGCATTGCTGCAAGGTTGAGGTGACAGCCGACCAAATGCCAGCACACTGGTGCAGTGCTCAGAGCAGAGCCTGGCTCACAGTGACAGGATCTCCACTTGCCTGAGTCTTGGCACAGCCTCCTGGGGGAAGGCAGACTCGGTGAATGACTGGCTCAAGACGTCCTGGTCCGAATGCAGAGAAGCCGAGGAGTATCCCATATCTGTATGGCCCCCCACCTACTTCCTTCCCAGACTTGGTTTAAGTATACCTTCAAGCTGCCTGCCTAGCCTGCTCTGTCCTCCCAGCATCTCCCTCTGTCCTGCCTTGCATTTAAACAGGAGTCTCAGCTGTGTGACCTTAGATGGCTGGCAGTATGCTTTGAGGTCACGCAGGATAGCTGTGACAAGGGGGTGGGCATCAGGGATTTGCACCTGTTACTTTAGGGCCAGAAGGAACACAATCTTGGGAGTCCTACCATACTCTTCTCCATCCCCTCTCCCTTCTGGGACCCAGCTTTCTTGTCTGTTGAATGGGAAAGGGACAAGATGGTCCCTGAGCTGCTGTCCAGAGCTGATAATGGAATTCTGTATGAATTCCAAGGAGCAGAGTGGCCACAAAAGCATCCGCCCTGCACTGATGGGGCTCTTTCTCCAGGAAGCCGCGTGCACTCTGCCCTGTGTCTCCAGTGCATTTAATCCAGACCCTCCTCCTTAGAGGAGGGGGAGGGATAAACCGGAAGCATCTCAAAGCCAGACCCCAGTCTTCAGAGACTTGATAGACACCATTCCTGCTTGAATCTCTCTGGTCTTCCCAGAAGCAGATGTGAGGGTGGAGGTGAAGCCAGGGAGAGGTCTCCACCTGTGACCACAGGAGGAGAGTCTCCACAGGGTTGTGGTCTGGCGCTGGAAGCCAGAAGAGGAGGAAAGAAAAACCAAAGCAGAGCAATTCTGGCTGTGGCGGCTCAGAAGTTCTGGCAAGCCCAACTTCCGGTGGAGGAATCCCACCTGGCAAGCCTGACTTCCGGTGGAGGAATCCCACCTGGGACTGAGAGGTTAGTTCGGAGACCGCTGCTGGACACTACGGTGGCTGGTGAGGGGTAGTGAATGGAGCATTTCAGAGAATGTAGACCAGAGAAAAGTCAAGGACATCGTCCTGTGGCTACCCCATGCTTTCCTTTATTCATATTGTAAACACAGTTCCAGGCTGTGTGCCAGGAACAGATCTATGTACTTTGCAAATGGTACTTAATTCTTACACTTACCCTGGAAGGCAGACAGTATCACTGGGCCCATTTTACAGCAAGGAAAATTGAGTTCAGACAGAGAGAGAGAGTAAGTAACTTGCCCTAGGTTTCACAGCCTGTTACATGGTGAATCACAATTCTTCCCAAGCAGCCTACTATAGACGTTGGGCCCTCACCATTCCATCACAGTGCCTTCTCTCCAGCTGCAAAGACCTGGGCAGAGATTTCTGAGAACTTTGCATTTTCACTTCTACTGGCTCAGATCTTCAGATCCCTTGCAGACTTCAGGAAAAAGCTGACCAGGATGGCTCAGGGGACGATAGGGACCTAACCCCCTTGAAGCTCCTAAGTCCCCTAAGGTCTCCCACCTCAAGGTCTTGTGTGCATTCTTTTCCCTCTGCCTAAAGCCCTCTTCCTCTTGCTCTTTGCAGTGTGACACAAAAGGAGGGAAGAACAAGTTTCAAAGCCACAAATAATAATAATGCAAACAGTTTCCTGAGCACCTACTGTGTTCCAGGAGCCCCAGCCAGTCCTCTATGCTGATTACCTTACTTTATCATTGTATTACTCTCCCTATTTTGCAGATGAAGGAACCAAGGCTCAGAGAGGTGCTTGGACTCACCCAAGGAGACCCAGCTGAGAACCTGTCTTGGGTCTGATCAGACAGCCTGGCTACAAAACCTTCATCATAAATCACCAAGCCTCTCTCTAAGAGACCCAATATGCCAGCGCCGAGGGGAGTGGGTGAACTCCTTCAAGGAATGCCCCTCCCCTCCCACGTCTGCTGCGTTCATCATATCCCCATCAACCTCTTGCTGGGCAAGAGGTGGAAGGGCTGCAGTCAATCAAATGAAAGACTACGCTGCCGTGACCACGCCCCTCTGCTCACCTTTGGCCAAGGCCAGGTGGTACCTTGAGTGCTTATGCTTTCCCCAAACGTTGGGAGATCCCTCCTGGATCCCTGCCCTGTCTACGACACCCTACCAAGTGTCTTTCCTTTAAAGCTGGAGATACTCTTGTCCCTGAAATGCACCTTGCTGAGGTCTTTTGGAAGGGACTGGCTGGTGGGAGGCTGGTCGCTGGCTCTGCAGGTTCAGGGGACTCGGGACAGGGCTCCACACCAGCTGGACTGAGTGTGTGTGGGCTCAGACTCCTGTAGGAGAGAGAGCTTCACATGCAAGCACATGAGCCTGATGAGAGGGTCAAAACAAGGGCTTGGGCATTGCAAGCCATTTTTATGGTTGTTTTGTTTTTCAAGACAAGTTTTTTTCCTTGTGACTCTGGCTGTCCTGGAATTCTCTCTGTAAATAAGGCTGGTCTCCAACTCACAGACATCCGCCTGCCTCTGCCTCCCAAGTGCTGGGGTTAAAGGTGTGCGCCACCACCGCCCGGCTTGAGCACTGTGGACTTTGAATTCAGCAAGCCAAGTTTTTAACCCCAGTGTATTGACTCTTCAAGTGGGCGACTGAGCTGGTCACTTTTGCACCTTGGTAGACCTTGAGGTCTAGGTAGCTTTTGCCTTGTCAGCTCAGAGAAGTGTCAGCCTTCAGTAAAAATGGATCATTACCTGAGCATTCTTGGAGGTCTTGACACCATCTCTTCTAATCCCCATTTGACAGCTGGAGAAACTGAGGCATGAGGCAGCAGAGTGCCTTCCCTGGATTATCTGGGCTCCCGACCAGGCCAGGGTTGGCTCTCACCACCAGTGATGGCCTCTCCTGCCTCCCTCCTCTGCACTAGCTGAGCTCAGAACTGTCTGTGGCAGATGTGAAGGCGGCTGTCAGAGCTGCAGAGTTGGCATTCCTGGGGTTCCCAGGGTTCCTGGCACAGAGGAATCAACCCCGCTCAGCACCTCTGGCTCTGACTCCTGCTCTGCTTTCTACTTAGCTCAGGAACCAGCTGGACTCCATCAATTTCTAGAGAAATCTGGAGGAGACTATCAATATTCACCTGTACTTGACCCCAAACTTGATAGGGTAGGTGACTCCTAAGGGTCAGAGCCCTCACATGTCCCCATTGTCCAGCCTTCCCCTTATCTCATACCAGATGCAGAGGGATGGGCACACAGGAGCTAAAGGCATGGGTGATCTTGGTTCAAATCTGTTCTGACGCTACTAAGAAGCCAGATATCCTGGCCAGGGACCTCCCTTTGTACTTCTGCCCCTAGACAGGAACAAACTCAGGGAAGAGATGAGAGATGTCCCAGCCACTCTTTTGTAGTTCCACTCTTGTGCTTTTGAGCCCAAGGAGTTTTCCTCTCCATGCTTCTGGCCCTGTGGTAACCAGTTTCTCATGTTCAGACTCTATGCTTCCAGCTCAGATGGTACCTCTGAGGTATACAGATCTCCTGTTCCTCTGTCCTTCACATCCAGGGAAAAGCCTGGGCATTCTCATATTGATGTCCAATTCCTCACATGATATCTCAGGGTAAAATCCCAGTGTGTGTCCATACTGTGATCCCATCAGAAGCACGAGACAGAAGTCTGTGGATCCTGGTTACTTCCTTAGGTCCTGTTGCAGTTGACTGATGTTCTCAAAGAAAGGACCCAGAACTGAGTGCGGAATTCCAGAGACAGACTAGAAGGCACAAGGAGAAAGAAAATGCCTGGTCTTTACTCCCAGCCTCATGTTTTCTTTTTTCTGATTTTTAAATTTATTTTTATTGTATGTGCATGGTGTTTTCCCTGCATGCATGTCTGCTATCTTGTGTGCAGCTAGTGTCCACAGAGTCCAGAAAAAGACTCTGATCATCTAGAACTGGAGTTACTGGCAGTTATGAGCCACTACATGGGTCCTAGGACTCACACTGGGACAGAAGTCATTTAGGAAAGGGTATGGCAGGCAACTGGGTTTCCTGGAATGGCCTACCAGTTTGCAGGGCTGCGATGGGTGCTTTGGAAAGGTATGTCCCCAAAACCTTTGTCCAAGGATTGCTTCTCACTGTTGATATGCCTTTCCTGCCATTATTACATAGCCTAGTAATTCCTGGGCATTGGCCCATCCTATTGGGCAAATGTCCTGCAGGTCAACATGAAGATGAACTTTCATTAATCAATGCTGTTTAGTTGTATTAATATAGCATTCCTTATTTGATTAAACTAATCTTAGGAAGAAAGTTAAAGGAGATGGTTTTAGTTGATTTGCCAGAAAGATGTAATAAAGTTGGAATCAAGAATAGAATGTGCCTCCTCCTCATAGAATAGTAAGTTAAGGCTGCATGATAAGCTTTTATAAATTACATTAAGAAAAGAAATAGGCTTGGGACAGATTTGTGATCAAACAGACAAACAAACAAACAAACGAAAAAACCCTATTCATTCTAGATCAGGTTCAAGGATGAAGCCACAGGCGTGCACTATGATAAAGCAAGGCCGTGTAAAACTGTTGCTTTGAACTTATAATGAGCTTACAGAACGAAACACTGCTTTGAACTTACTATCAACATCCTTCTGTAACTCCCCTTTTGTGTAACATTTTATCTATGAGGTAAATTTAGAAAGAACATTTGTCTAAGAAGGTATAAAAATACTGAAAGAAAAAATAAAGTGTGGCTGTTAGGGCTGGCTCTGCTCCATCCATCAAATGTTTGTCTGTCTGTCTGTCTCTATGTATGTACACTTAAGAATTAAAAGAGTTCAGAGTTTCTCGTTGGGCTTTCTTGCCAGCCCAGATAATTAAGTTTTGTTCGTCAGTTTGACCCCATAAATCAATTCCAGGAATGGCAAATCAATTCCAGCTTAAGAGCAGAACTTTGGGGGCTAGGTAGCAGTTGCCTGGTCCTTGGTGTTGAGATCCCCTGAACTGAGCTTGAGTTCAGTAGAAAGAGTGCGATAATAGACTAATGATGTCTGTAGAGAAATAGGAAGGAAAGTACGGACATGTTTCTATTTCTCTAAAGCTAGAGTTCATACGAAGAACTCAGGAAGCCTTCCATTAACTCAGATAGGAAGGCATTATAAAATTTGAGAGTTGTTTCTTTTTAAGATTTAATAGTTTTCTATGTTATGTGTGTGAGTGTTTGCATATATGTAAGTGCACTGCTTGCGTGCTTGGTGCCTGAGGAGACTAGAACAGGGGACTGGATTCCCCTGGAACTGGAGTTATAGCCCAGTTACAGCTCTCAGTCTGAGAATCAGCAAAGAGAGCAGCATGTGCTCTTAATCACTGAGCCATCTTCCCAGTCTCCATAACTTTTTTTGTTTTTAATGAGACAGTGTCAGGATTGTTAGCCTGGAACCTTCAGTGATTCTTCTGCTTCTTGAGTACTAAATTACAGGTGTGCACCACCATGACAAGCAAGTATTCCATCTTTAACTAAACTGATCTCATCTGAAGCTCACTGTCCCTTCCCTGGTGATTACAGGCTTAGACAATGGCGACAGTAGCAGGATCTGTCTTTGTCAGGGATAGAAATCAGGGATGTGTTCCTATCCTATGATAGAATTTTAGGGGTGTGTGTGTGTGTGTGTGTGTTGTGTAATGTTTGTGTATGTGTGTGTGTGTGTGTGTGTGTGTTTGCAGCCTAGGGAGTTTTGTCTCAGTCACAGACCATTTTTTTTTTTTTTTTTGAGAAACAATCTCTCACTGGCTTATTAAATAGATTAGTTGAGTAACTAGCAAGCCCCAGACATTAGCCTGTTTCTGCCTTGCCAGCACTAGAATTATAAACACAATGAATCACACCCAGATTGTTTTCTTAAACTGTGGAATTGAACTTAGATCCTTGTGCTCACAAGGCAAGCGCTTTACTGATGGAACTATCTCCGCAGTCTGATTTTTTTATGCTTATCACAACTTCAAGGCAGCAGTGGTTATTTGCAAAATCACATGTTACAAAATGACATAAAGAGACACGTATACTCCTCTGGTGCAATTGTGTTTTTAATATTTTGTAAACTGTTCCTACATAATTGGTTTCCTTCGTAACATGATGTACTTTATTAATTTAAAGCCATTATTCTGAGAGCGGACCCACAGGCTTTGCTGACTATCAAATGCATCCTTCCCACCACCTGCCACCTTCTACATTCCTTATTGTGGTTCTGGGAAGGAGATGGGGGCTGAGCTGTGCAGCCTGAGAGGTGGCAGAGCCCACATCTGACGGAGGAGAGGATGAGCAGCTGCTTCTAGGCCCCAGCTGCACCATCTTACGGGGGTGACAGTGGTGACCCATGGTGACATGGGAGTGACATTAGTGACTCACAGTGATGGAGGGCTCCCTAACCTGGGCCACTGCGGGCCAAAGAAGCAGCTTTGACCGAGATGCTCCAGGTCACCCAGGCTCCTGAGCACCAAAACCTGGACTCCAGGAGCCACAACATGGGGTAGGGTGGCTTAGGGAGGCTGATCGGAGCACCCACTTTGCCAGAGCAGATCTTTCCATCAGGTCCTTCACCGTGGACTCTTTACTCCCACTTACTAGATTCCAGCAATGGCTTCTCAGTAGGACCTGGGCCCAACACTAGCAAAGGAAGATGCATTCAGACTCCCTTTCTCCCTCCCTCTTTCCCTGTCTTCCTCTTTTTTTTTTTTTTTTTTTGACAGACAGGGACTATGTCCAGCAGCTGGAGAATAGAAAGGGCTCCCTGGGCCAGTGACCCTTCCAGCACACTAAAGATCAGAGCCCAGAGGAAAGAGGACAAAGGATCACAAGGAATTTGGTACAGGATGAGGGGGCTTCACCCTTGGAAGCCATGTTTGCACAGTGTGATGCAGGCTGCTCTAGGGATGGAGTCCAGCCTGCCTGTTTTGAAAGCAAGGCAGTAAGACGAGTGAGTGAGTCCCTGCTTGTGTGTGTGTGTTGTCTGTGTGGTGTGGTGTGTGTGTTCCTGTGGTGTGTTGGGGTACATGTCTCTGCAGCCTGGGAAGTTCCAACTCACAGTCTGGGGCCAGGGAGGTGGAGAGCCTGACACCGGGACTGGCAAAGGCCATCGGGGAGTCTGGGGTCAGCGCCTGCCTCTCGTGGCAGCAGCCCCAGAGTGCTTGGGATGGGAGGCCTACACAGTCTGTTTCTTTCTTTCCAGGCCACAGGGCGATTCCCTCCTTGCAGACAGACTGGGTGTGTGGGGCGGGATTACTCACGCCCAGTTGTGGTCCCTCTGAAGGCTGCTGGTGACGAGTGAGGTAATTAAGTGTAAAAGGCTGCGGCAGGGGAGGGAGGGGCAGTCACAGGCTCTTTTCAGGGGCAGGGGAGTGAGATAATGTAGGATAATAGCCTCACCAGGCCCCGCCCAGGCAGTCCCCAAAATGCCAAGACAATTCAGTCTTTTCAATGAAAATGAGGGGGCTCCCCAGGCTCAGATCCCAGGGACAGCTGTATGGAAATGATGGCTTCCATCCTTGGTCCTGGCTTGTGCTGGCTGATGGTTGGGGCAGATGCCTTTGGCTGGGGGAGAAGCTACAACAGACTGATGGACCAGGAGAGTAAGGAGGTCTGGCCAAGGCGGTCCATGTGGGGTTGGAGGCTGAGTAACATGGTCAGTGGGGTGCATCACAGAGTCTGATGCCATACGGGCGGAAGTGGTGGCTTGGTCTAGGCTAACTGCGTGACCTCAGCATAGTCATACTTGGTAGCCACAAGCAGTCTGCCCTCCCAGGAGTGTCTGGAAAGTCCGCAAAGGGTATGTAGCACTGAGTATACAGCCGGTGCTCATAAATGCTTGATCATCCAGTTCAGACTCAGAGAGCACAGCCCATTCATTCATTCATTCATTCATTCAGTGAACACATGTTTGTTGAATGTTTTCCATGTCCTGATGGTTTTGATGCTGAAAACACAGTAGAGAACAGTGGAGTCCTTCTCCACACTTACTTTCTAAGAGGAAAAACAAACTATTAAGCTCCTAATTACTGAATATATAACAGAAAAGACCAACAATCCATTTCTGAATGTGTCTGTATATTCATGAACTGACTATACTAAAATCTTTTTATTGCAGCCTTGCCTGGCCTAGCAAAATATTAGGAGCAATCCAAATATCTATTATACAGGCAATCACTAAGTGAAGTTGGAATAAGCAGGTAGTAGAATATTATACAGTCATTAAAAAGATAAAATAATGCTTAATGTATGCTATAAGAAGTTCTCCATGATGTATTGACAATGAGGAAAAGAACGTAAGGGCAGGTTTGTATAAAAGAGAGCAAAATGAACACCTACTCATGTCAGGCATGGGGCACAAGCCTTCAATCCCAACACCCGGGAGGCAGAAACGGGTGGGTCTCTGTGAGTTCAAGACCAGCTTGGTCTACATAGTGAGTTCCAGGCCAGCCAGAGCTACCATAGTGAGATCCTGTCTCAAACAAAACAAAACATACAACCAAACAAAAAATTCAATATATGGTAGATAACAAATTAATGACGTTTAGAATAAGGCTTTACGGTGGGTTGGAAACTTTATGCACTTTTCTATGTTTTTTTTTTTTAATTCAAAATAAATATATTACTTTAAAAAGTGTGTATGGTGGGGCTGGGGCATGTGCATGTCAGTGCAGATATCCACAGAGACCCGAGGCGTAGGGAATCCTGGAGCTAGAGTCATAGGTAGCTGTAAGCTGCTGAGAACATTGTTCCAGCCCTGCGACTATATTGCTACTTCAAAAATAAATTGTTCAGCTCCCTTCTTCCTGCTTGCCTTCATCACTGTTTGTTGGAGGTGGCCGTAGCATTTGAGAGCAAAGAGAAAAGCCAGCTGTTAGGACAGGGTACCAGTTGTTGGCTGAACAAGCAGATCCTTGTATCAAGAATAAGGAAAGCCAGGTTACTTATCAACAAAGAGGGGAATTGCAAACGGAGGAAGCAGAAAGGCAGGTGAGGCCCTTGCTGCAGACCAGAGCTAGAGCCAGTGAGCTTGGCACATGAGGATGGATGTAAGTATTTGTGATGTTTTCATCACTGACATAAAACACTAGCAGGGTGTGGTGGACAGACATGGAATCTTGACACTCAGGAGACTAAGGCAGAAGGATTGCTTTGAGTTTGGGGTCAGACTGGGCTACATAAATGATACCCTGTATGAAAAATTAAAGCAGGTCCTGGGAGGGAGCTAAGTCAGGAAAGTGGTTGCCATGCTAACCATGGGGACCTAAGTTAGATCCCTAGGAACCATGTGTGCAGGTGGATACTAGATTTGTGAGGCTCGCTGGCCAGCCAGCTGAGCCTATTTAGAAAACTCCAGACCAATGAGAGATTGTGCCTCAAAGAACATGGCAGGGAGCTGGAGAAATGACTCAGACATTAACAGCATGTCTGGTTGCTCCTCCAGAAACCTGGAACCTGGGTTCAGTTCCACATGGCAGCTACAACTGTCTATAACTCTAGTTCCAGGGGAGCTGATGCTCTCTTCTGGCCTTCTCAGGCACTGCATATATGTAGGTATACAGACTACATACTCAGGCATCACATGTAAAAATAAAATAAAAATAAATTACTAAAAAAATAACAACAACAAGGTACAAGGTAGATAGTTCCTGAGGAATGGCACCCAAGATTGACCTTTGGCTACCACACACACATGTGCATACATATGCATGTGCATTGGTACACACATGTGTATACACATGAGCACACATCCTCCCACCAAAATAAAAACAAAACAGAGCTAAAACTCTGGATACAGGCTACTTATGAAGAACATGCTATTTAGCATACTGTTTTGGAGGTTCAAAATACATATCAGGAGCTGGAGAGATGGCTCAGTGGTTAAGAGCACTGATTGCTCTTCCAGAGGTCCTGAGTTCAATTCCCAGCAACCACATGTGGCTCACAACCATCTGTAATGGAATCTGATGCCCTCTTCTGGTGTGTCTGAAGACAGCTACAATGTACTCAAAAATAAAATAAATAAATCTTTAAAAAAAATGCATATCAGATGGCCCTGCTGGATGGGCTCTGGTGTAGTCAGTCAGTCAGACAGTCAGTCAGACAGTCAGCAGCACAGTCAGTCAGTCAGTCAGTCAGACAGTCAGTCAGTCAGTCAGTCAGATAGATCAGTCAGTCAGTCAGACAGTCAGTCAGTCAGACAGTCAGTCAGACGTCAGTCAGACAGTCAGTCAGTCAGACAGTGTCCAGAGTCAGGAGCAAGTGCAGAATGAGGCAGTCACATCTTACACCAGAAGCCAGGGGAGAGTGTAGAGGCTGGGCCTACTCCCCGATGAGGGAATGCCTCAGGCTGGCTTGTGAACTGCTTGGCAAGACCACATCCCAGTGACCTGAGACCTGGTTCTAGGTCTGTCTCTCAAAAGTTCCCTAGCGCTGTCAGTACCACGGCCCTGAGTACCAAACCTCCATCAGAATGGACCCCTTGGGGACACGCCTCACACCATTTTCCTAAGCATTCTTGCAAATATGTCACATCCTGCCATGGGAAATCCTGAGAACAGTGGTGAGCTAACTTGTAGCAGAGAGCCCATGCCCACTTCCAGGGAAATGATCCCAGCCTTGGGAAAGTTACTGAGTCCCAGCAACAGAGACTGAGCATCACACTCCGAGTATCAGTAAATGAAATATTCAGGCATCTCACGAATGATGGAAGTATCTAGCACCATCTCAATGACAAAACAAAGATCATTATTGGATGCCAAAACTAATCCCACTGGGGAAAGATTTGTTGTGGGGACTTCTATATTCTTTGTGTGTGTGTATGTGTGACTGAGTGAGTCTGTCTGTCTGTCTCTCTCTCTCTTTCTCTCTCTTTCTCGTGTGTGTGTGTGTGTGTGTGGTGTGTGGTGTGTGTGTGTGTGTGTGTGTGTGTGTGGTGTGGAGACCTGGATTCAGTTCCCAGCACCAACATAGCCTCACAAGTATATGTCACTCTATTTCCAAGGGACAATGCTTTGTCCACAGGATACATGGCCTTGAATATCACAACCATGAAAGACAAAGCAAAATGGAGTGATCCATCCAGAGTCAGGGCCACCCAAGAGAAGTCAGCCCCCAGGACCCAGCACATTCCAGAGGCATCTTTTACACGATAAAGGGCCTCATTACTGGAATAATTGGCTGCATTTGTCTGGGCTCTTGAAGATCACACTGAGGTGTATCAGTCTCAGTTTCCTAGTTTTGACAGCTCTAGTGGTTATACAAGAGAATGCTCTTGCTTGGAGAAAACACACACTATAGAGTTCTGGGTCATAGGGAACAGACTGGCAGCTGGATCCAAGTGCCAGGAAGGGTCCTTGCCTGGATGACGAAGCAAATGTGTTTAAGTGCCCATGCAGGGGTGATGGGCACCATATGTGAGGATTCTTGTCCAATGCTGGCAGCTCTTCTCCATGCTTAACAGTTGTCTCAGAATCAAAGTTACCCTAGCAAAACCAAAACCATGTAACTGACAAGAACTGATGAAAGAGAACTACCCCACGGAAGGGGACAGAAAAGAAAGGGATGATTGTATTTTAGAGGACATGGTCAGGGTGGGACTGTGAGAGCCAGTATTCCAGCAGAGACTTGGGTGAGAGGAGAGGTAGCCATGGGGGCCAAGCCTTCTAGGTCGATGGAGCCCCCCAAGCAAAGGGCCCAAAGGAGGCCAAATGGAGCAGCCAGGCTTTGGCTACTTCTAGTTTTCTCATTAGCTCTGAAGACCACAGGACTCTGTGTGGCTTGTCAGCAGCCTCTCCGCTGGCAAGGCAGTAAAGACCTGGGGAGTCCTTCCTTGAACCCCATCTGCTTTGAAAGCACCCAGGAGATGGGGCCAGCACACTCACATGACCTCCATTTGCTAAAGGTCACCTGTGCCAGAGAACTTAGCCATGGGGGCAAACTACATCACCTTTGCAGTGCAGAGGCCTTGGCAGGACTCACAGATGGATTGGGGGCTAGAGATTGTGGGTGCAACCTCAGAGTCTGCCTGCCATGAGGGGTGACAAGTAGGGAAGCCATCCTGGTGAGAAGATGTGTGTGCGGTGACAGCAAAGAGTAGCAGTGAGCAAAGGACATTCGCTGGAGAGATACCAGTTGGCCTAGTGGGTGACAGGCTTGGAAAGTGACCTTGTGCCATTTTGGCTCCCAAAGAAAGAGAAACATATCATTTTTCCTGGATTCTCTGTCCATGATGTGGGGTATATTGTGTGTGTGTGTGGTGTTGGTTGTGTTTGGTGTTGTGTGTCGTACGTGCATGTGTATATGTTTGTGTGTGCATGCATGTATGTGTTTGTGTGTGTAGTGTTCATGTGTGTATGTTTGTGTGTGCGTACGTGCGCTTGTGTGTGTGTGTGTGTGTGTGTGTGTGTGTGTGCACGCACACACATATGCTTCACCTCTCTACCTTACTTTGTCAGACAGGGTTCCAGAACCTGTAGCTCATCATGTTGGCTACAATGACCAAGCATGGAGACCCTAGGATCTGCTTGCATTACTCCCTTCCTTAACACTAGAGGGGCCTGGATCTTATGTGGTCCAGAGAAACTGAGCTCAGGTCCCAGTGCTCATACTTCATCCACTGAGCATCTTCCCAGTTCTCTCTGTGAACTCTGGTGTAGCTCGGACAGAACAGGGGCCACTTGAGAAATGGATGGGTTTGTCCCATGCATTTGTTCTGGTAACACAATGCTAAGAAACCAGAGGGTCCTCAAGAGTAATGAAACTGTCTAACCTTGTTCCAAAGCAAACAGTGGCCAGAAAAACATGTGAGAGCCTTTCAAAGCTGGCCTTATAGTTGCATGTGTTTATCATGGGAAAGGGTAGCCTTATGTGTGTTATGCTTTTTACAGCACGTCTCTTCCATAGATTTGTGGGTTGTGGGATTTTTTTGTTTGTTTGTTTGGCTGTTGGCATTTGTTGGTTTTGTTGAGACAGGGTCTTTCTGTGCAGACCTGATTGGCCTGAAACTTACTATTGTCAACTAGGTTGGCCTCAAACTCATAGAGATCCACCTGCCTCTGCCTCCCAGGTGCTGGGGTTAAAAGGGTGCGTCATATTCTTGGCCTCTTCTATGGTTTGATTGCTGTGTTTCTATATTTTCCATAGTACAGTGCACAGTATGGGAAGGTGCTGGCTCCCTGTTCCCCACCAGGCCCCCATCCCCAAGATCAGTGGCCAGCGCTCAGAAGATTCAGAAGCACACACAGTGAGCACAGGCAGGTGCACACACAGTGAGGGTGCACAGGTGTACTTTGCTCCTCCTGGAGTACACTGCTAGCTGCCTGCTGGCGTTGTCATTTGCGGTGTGTTTTAGAGACACTTTCTGTTGACGGCTGGAGATGTCTGATCTTCACTACAGTGAAACAGCTTGTCTGTGGATGAGCACTGCCTACAGTCCCATCTCTCCTAACCCCTGAGTAGGTTTGGTCTCTCCCTGGCCCCTGTCCTCCACAGATGACCTCCTGGATGCCAGGCTCAGATTCCTGCTTGCCCAGGAGTCACCCAACAGAACCAGATTATGCCGCCTAGGGATGAAGGAGAGTTAAAGCCCGCTGGTAAACATTGCCTAAGGAAAGCAGAAGATACTGAGGGAGAGGATTGATGAGGAACGAAGGCAGGGGCCAGGCTCCTTACACACATGCACACACACACACACACACACACACACACCACACACACACGCACACGCCACACATACATGCCCAGTGTGTATGTCTGGGCTTCCCCCTGTAGTGTCTCCAGAGGTGGGCTGTTTGATTAGAGAATAAATGAAGAACAATGCCAGATTGTTCACGAAGTGACAGCACAAACACTCCTACCCCCATCCTCAAGGATTCTTCCTGTTCTAGCATGATGATTTAGATTTATCCAGCGGACTAAGGGCTGTCAGTGTGCTGAGCAGAGATCAGCTTTAAATTTGGATTTTTCCTAATTAGTCAGAGGTGGGGGCCCTTTTCAATTGTTCAAACCTTTAAATGGCATTTTTCTTTGATTCTCGTTGTCTTGTTGATTTGCGGAAGTGCTTTAGATATTTTGGGTGGTAATTTTTGTTGGTCAAACATCTCTCAGCTTGTGACTTGCTTTCCCCCTCCCTTCCCCTCATTTCCTTCTCCCCCCTCCTCCTCTTCTTCCTTCTCCTCTTCCTCCTCTTCCTCATTCTCCCTAACCCCCATTTATTTTTGAAGTAGGTTCTCATTGTGTCCCCCTCTATAATCCAGATGTTTGAAAGGGGGAATCACAGAGTTGGGGGGATGACTCAGAGAGACCTGAGCTCAGATCTCCAGATACAGTAGTACACATTTCCTATGGTGAGGGCAAAGGAAAATCCCCAGAAGGTCATAGGCTAGCTATTCTACTTAGTCATCAGTGTGCAAGAGACCCTGTCTCAAGACTTAAAGTAAGGGCCAACACTACACGTACATGGATATATATAGTTATGTGTGTATATATATATGATCATAGATTTTGATTATGTATATATGCATGTGTGGAATGTGATGTGGTGTTGTGCATGAGTGTGAGACAAGATACAGTATATGTGTGTGAGTGTGGGAGGGGTGTGTATATGTGGTGTGGAGGGTGGTAGTGTGAGTGCAGTGCCTAAGGAGATCAGAAGTGTTGGATTCACCTGGAGTTGGAGTTACAGATGCTTGTGAACTAGGCACCTACTTAAGACCTGTGGAAGAGCAGTACTTGTATGTGTTCTTAACCACTGAGGCATCTCTATAGTTTCTATATAAAATATTTATTGTTTTTTATATGAGCATACTTGTGTGGTCTGTGTGTGTTGTGTGATGTATGCCATGGTATTCGTGGGGGTCAGAAGACAAACTTGGGAAGTTGATTCTCTCCTTTTTCCTGTGTTCTGTATAGAATTCAGGTGGTCAGGCTTGTACCCTGAGACAGTTTACCTGCTGAACTGTCTCCTGGCCCAGTCTGTCTGGGTTCCTGGAGACTTTTTTCCATTCACCAATCTAGCATGGACTTTTCCCGTGTGACATTCATAGCACCACCGGTTCACAGCTGCATGCTGCCTACTGTGTGGAACAAGGCAAATGCACTTATCCAGTGCCCTGTTGATGAATATCCCAGCCACTTTCAGCTTTTCACTATGCTCGACAGTGCTGCTAAGAGCATCTTCAGTGGCTGTGGCCCACAAAGCCCTAGTGGTGAACTGAATTATGGTGATGGTTGTGATTTGAGACAGGGTCCTTGCTCTGTGGCACAGGCTGTCTGGATGCATACTCTCTTGTCTCAGTCTCTCAGTTGCTGGGATTACAGGCCTGGTCACCACACCTAGCACTGAGCTTGCCTGTATATTGTATCACATTTGCCAGGGGTTTCCCTTTTGATTTCTTTCCAGGAAGCTGCATACCATTGCATTCAAGTGCTTTTCCTGAAGAGTCTGGAGCCAGCCGTGGAGAGTCCTAGCAGGCTGGCTGCTATGCAAATGGAGACAGCCACCCTAGTCACCCTGTCACTTGAGAAACAAAGATATTTCTACCACAGCACCCTTATCCCCCTCCCAGAGAAGACCCTTTATTAGATAGAACTGAGGGTAAAAGAGCTGGGGGTGCCAGTCAGGCCTACTTGTCTGGGGAATCTCCATTAATTAATTAGATTCTGGCCCTAAGTGGATCTTTTGAGGAGTGTAGAGATGGAGTCTCTTAAAGCATCACCCCTGTGATGCTATGAATGTTATACAGGGGAAAAAAAAATCATGCTAGATTGGTGAATGGAAAAGTCACCAGGAAACCAGACAGACTGGGCCAGGAAACAGTCAGCAGATAAAGTGTCTCAGGGCACAAGCCTGACAATCTGAATTCTATACAGAACTCAGAAAAAAGGAGGGAACCAACTCCCAAAATTTGTCCTGTGACTTTTACAAACACCATGGTGCGCGTGCGCGCAAAACACACACAATTCACACATACGTACTCACTGGTTTGCCAGTAAAGTAAGTCATTTAAAAGTCCCTAGAGATTCTATCCTTTTTTTAAAAAAAAAGCTTTATTTTTCATTATTTAAAGTGTGTGCACGATGAATGCAGGTATTCTAGAAGAACAGAAACATTGGAATAACTGGAGCTGCAACTATAGTCAGTTGTGAGCTTCTGATGTAGAGCTGGGAGTCTAACTCAGGTCCTGTGCAAAACAGCATCCATCACTACCTCTGAGCTATCTCTAACCCCCAAATTCTCTTCTTAGAACCCTAACTCTTAGCCCAGGATTCCCTCTTGCTGAGGGCACTGAGTTGCTGATACTTAAGCATTTCTTTCAGCAAATATCAACCTAACCTCCTTCTTAAATAGAGTAGCTTTTATCTGAGGTAATAGTATACAACTTTCCACTAGCAGGAATTATTCTTACTTTTCCAAGATTACAGGCAATTTGAAAAGCGTAAAGTAAATTGAGAGAAACACAGACATAGATGGGTGAAGGAAAACTAAGTCCAAATTAGAGAAACCCTACCGGTTCCATGGAAACCCCACCTTCAAAGACGAGCCGTTCACTGGCTGGCATCGGGGAGAGCATCCTTAGGCTTTTAGTAGATGGAGAGGCTGGGAAGGAAGGGTCCCAGAGGGAAGTATCCAAAGGAGCACATAAAGCTTAAACTCCGTGTGGTGGAGAATGACTTTGAACTTCTGATCCTCTGCGCAGGCATACAGTACCCCCTACTTTAAAAGAGTTGCTGGGGAATAAGCCAGGCCCTTGTCCATGCTAGGCAAGCGTTCTACCAAGAGTTACAGCTCTAGCCCCTCAGTATTGAGATGAGTTTAGGGACTAATGTTTCTGTCACTATACCCCTTGACACAGCAACTCTGTGACGTGACAGGTGATAAGTGATCACCCCATCAGTTTATGGAAGGACACTAAGGCATGGAGAGACATAGCAAGCTGCCCAGTGAATAGATTGGGAGAACCCCAGCCCTTCCATAATGACAAGAGCAACAATCATTAGCATTTAATGAGCACTTACTTCACTCTGGCTCTGCCCTGGGCAACTGCTGGCTATTGCATGCACTAAGCACTTTGCATACATTCCCTTAACCCCATGGGACAGAGTATGCCAGATCCCAGAAAGGATGAAGGCCAGGACATCTTGATTCACAGAATCTGCTCTTACAAGTTGTTGTTCTAAAGGGATGAGAGCCAGAGCCAGGAAAGAACCACAGGAAGATGTAAGCGAATGAGCCAGTTTTACAAAAGATATACCAAGGGGGAAAAAGAAAGGGAAGACCCACAGGGCAATGTGAGAATTTCTGGAGGTCTGGAGAGACCACTTGCTAAAGCCATCTCTGAGGCAATACTTTTTATGGAAGCCAGACTTAGCTGTGGCCTGCAAGAATCTGCTCTCGACCCAAACCTACCCCTGGTGGAATATGCAGTGCTTCGGCAGCATGGTGGAGTAGGTCCCAGGAATGGAAGGAAAGACAAAGAAAAATCCGACTCAGAAGAGGTCTAACTTGCAGTGCTGCCTTGCCCAGTTCCGAGGTCCTGACTTGTTTTACTTAGAGGTGTGTGACACCAGGGTCTCTACATGGCTTCTCTATCCCAAGGCAAATGACACCCCAAAGACAATAGGCCTTGCTAAGGTGTGGGACAAGGAACTGTGCCAGAAGAACTGGTAAGGTTGAGTGAACCCAGACTCCAGGAATCTCAGAGACTTGAGATAGGCAGGAGTGGAGTCACACCATATCCACTTCTGTACCTGCTCTGGTACACGTAACTGTGACAACCCACTGAGAGGACCATGACCATCAGTCCTGTAGGGAAAACACCTAGAGTCCTTCCCCAGCAAATAGAGCATCATTAACATCTCAAACTCAGCCAATAGGAAGCACCCACCCTTAAATCCCACCCCGCTTTGTAACACTGCCTGTCTACGAGGAATAAAGCGCACAAATTATTTCACTGAGGATCGTCTGAGAGTGGCTGATTTTAACTGAGCTGTAACACTCAGGGAAGAGTCTCCCAAAGCGTTCATCACTGGGCCTTGGACCCGCCTGGCTGACCAGGCCATCACCCCTGCTGCTGGAGCTGTTGATGCAGTAGTAGCTGACAAGAGACCTGGAACCTTGGCTACCTGCCCTGCGAGAGCCACCCAAACCTCCTGGCTTCTCTGCTACGAGCTGAAACACTCAGCCGGATCCAAGCTTTGTCTCAGTTCTACTTTGCCCTTCTGACAGACCGAGGATGACACTAAGGGTGGGGGCGGCAACACAGGGCAAATCGGGCTGGGTTCAGTGGTGCCCTGGGCTCAAGGGTCATTCTATTCCCACTGTTGGCTGCCACTGTGCCAGGAAGAAAATATGACTTGCTTCTAACTCATGCAGGACTGGAACAGGCTAATGGCACCTGAGCACCCAGCATCATGGAAGATGGTGGCAGAGACTCTGCTTTGTAACACTGCCTGTTCTCTGGCTGGCTTTGTTCTCCCAGCGTATGCCCAGCTCCTACACTCCCTACTGCTGTCTGCCCTGTAGGCTTCCCTCCTCTTTAACTGCAGCAAGGGGACCCTGTAGAGCCATGCCATGGGGCTGGGAAGCTGCTGGGACTCCCTTGGGTCTTCATGGGACTGACAGGCTGAGGGTAGGCAGGAGGGGGTGGAGTAGGGGGTTTGTTCCAGAAGCTCCTTATCTCCTCAGGTCTAGTGTCAGCTCTGTCCTGGCCTAGTAGAGACGGTATAGACAGGGGACCTCAGTGAATTTGCATTTAGATTGGAGATTTCTGTTTCCAGACCCTGGGGGGAGGAGGTGGCTACCATGGTCAGCTGAGATGCAGGAGAGGAGGAGCCAAGAGCCCTGTCTTGCCAGGGCTATAGGAAGTGGCCTCTGGCCCAGGTCTGACTGGCTGAGGGAACGGTGGCACAGAAGGCTCTCTGGGCACATAGCCGGCCCCGACAGCCTGTCTGTCCACTGTCCCAGCCACTCGCCAACATCAGCTGGGAGTTGGCTCTGCCCCATGGGCCTGGGAGCAGTGTCAGAGTACTGTGCCAGCAAGGGACTGGCAAAGCAGATGACTCCATGTGACCGTGTGTCATCTAGCCATATGCACTTCTCAGATTATGAAGTCATGAAAACTGGGGTCCAGAGGGGCCCATACAATTAATCCAGAGCCCCATAAAGCTGCTTCAAGGACCCCCAAAGCATACACCTACTCTGAGGGACACTGTTGGTGCTTGTGGTACTTGGGAAGTAGAGAACTGATTTGTGGTGAGTCAAGAGTTGCTCCTAGCTTCGTAGCAGCTGGGAAGTTGCTTTCATTTCAGACCAGGCCGAGGGTCAGAGCAGGTCTCCTTCCCTTGGGAGAAGTAGCTGCCATTTGTGATGCTGCACACGGAGAAGGATTAGAAGGGAGGAGAGGAGGTGAGAAGGAAGAAAAGGAGGTGGGGGAGTAGATGAGAGGAAGAGAGAATGAGGGAAGAAAGGGAAGTGGATGGAGGGAAGGAAGGAGCAGGGAGGAAGAGGGAGAATGGGGGGATGGGATCTGTCAGGCCTGGGCTACTGGGCAGAGGATCCTTGCCTTCAAATGATGTCTATAGTATGACATGTGCCACCTCTGGACCTCCCTATCACTGGGGCTTCCTGATTTCCAGAGCAGGCTGAGCCCTGCTCCTCCATAGGGACGGTGGTGGCCTGTCTGGGGTCTCTTATGATCTAGGGCTCTTTGCTGCCTCTGGAGAGGCCTCTAGCTTGCTGTCTGGGTTTCTCCATACTTCCTCCCTCCCTTGTCCCTCCAGACTGAGGTCTTGGCCCAGTTCCCCTGGCCTGTGGCTGGGCTTGCAGCTGACAGGCCTCCTGGTCCTGGCTCCCTGTCCAGCAGAACACGCCCTCCCTGTCTGTCACCAAACAGTTAGGACAGCCTGTTCCACCTGGCAGGCTGGACTATTGCCTGACTTGGTCTCTGACCACCCACGGTGTAGGTTCAGATAGTGGGCATCACTCTGCTTTGCTGTGTGGCCTTGGGTAAGACCATTTGCATCTCTGAACCTCCGATTCCTTACCTTAAAATCAGCATGTTGATAGGATCTGCCTCTTGGATGGCTCTCTGGGATCCTGCATGGAAAGTGACTGGCAGAGTTCCTAGTTGACATCAGGTGTCTTTGTATGTTTCTTTTGGTGCCTACTCTGGCTTCATGGGGATGTCAATTTCAAGGGCCTACCTCATGCTTTCTTTTGTTCCTTGTGATTGTGTCCCTGGTGTGATCATTTGAACACACACAAGGCTGAGCCCGGTGCTAATGTACGGTGCTTCGAGGACTTCTGTCATTTGTATGTGTACAATGGGAACCCACTATTGGATTCATTTTAAAACATGACGGGCTGGGCAGCATTCTACTCACCTGAGGGTACCAGCTGCATGGGAGGCTGAGGCTGGAGGATTGCTTGAGATCAGGAGTTTGGGGCTAGCCTGGGCAACGCAATGATGCACACAGATACACCAATTTTCTCAGTACTCCTCACCTCCAAGAGTAGAATGTTTTTGTCCCCTTATAGGATTGCTCCCATTTATGAAATGTGACAGTGAAACTGTGACTTCTGAGGATGTGTCAGAACTGGCCATGATGCTTCTGTGTGTCTCTCAGGGGACTCTGGCTTGTGGAACTCATGCTCCAAAGGGTTAGACCCAACAAAAAGTCACGTGCAGTGCACTGGCCAAAGACCTGATCTGATTAAGTTTAGTCAGCAAAGATGGCAGAAAGACGACTCTAGATCATTTTGATCCCTAACCACCAGTTGAAGTGGAAACTTAAGGGTTCTTTGGAAAGTCAGTTGGATGATGTTTTGCTAAGGCAACACGTGAAGGAATATTTCATTAAAGTGGACACATGTGTGAAAGGCTAAGGCGGACTCATGAAGGAATGTTTCATTGAAGCAGACAGAGGAGAGAGGATGTTCTGCTAAAGCAAGGACACGCGATGAAGGATTCTTTGCTAGCAACATCCATGTATTGGTCCACCTTACATTGTGTAGTTGAGCTGCATTTGTTGGGATTCCATAGAGAGAAACTCACCAAAAAACTTCTGGTGGTGTGCTACAGTTTCTTGCCGCTTCTGCAGACTCGGGCTGATTGGCACAGTGATGTCAGCTGAGACAGACTCACGTGCTGAGGCAAGACCCATGGAGGACATGTGATATTGAAGAGAGTCTAAAAAGGACTTGACAGACACTGATGGAGGCTGAGCTTGGCTTGCACATAGAGCTAGCTGTACAATTCTTACTGGTCTCTCTGTCTTTGCTAATCTTCACTTTGCTGAGAGAGGCACAGCTAAGAACTTTTCCTGGCATTCCTGTTGGCCCTGGTACCCTCCTGCAGACTCGTGCCGGGGCTGAGGCCTGGCTGTCTCTGCTAGGTAGTACCACGGCTGTTGATTTTGTTTGCTATCCCGACACTACCGAACAGGACTGCTGGTATATCCATGAAGTATTTTCGAGTAGATTGAGTTGCCGCTGCTAACCTGTGAACTAAACTGCTGATTTCCAGACAATGCAGATAGAATTTACTCCAAAGAACCATTTCTAAAGAAGTCCACTTCCCCTGTATCCTTTATTTTCCACTACCTCTGGTGGGTGGTGGGCTAAAAGGCAGGTTAAAGCATTTAAATATTAAAGTTACGACCAGCCCTTCCAGGCTGAAGCCCAGATGTTTCAGAGTAGAAGGAAGCAGTCTCAGTGTGCTGGGTGTGGTCTTCAGACCTCTGAGGACTTGGGAGCCTGGGAAGACAGTTCACAGCCACTTCTGGGGTTGTTTGTTACACAGTAGTACACAACTCCGTACTGATTCCATGAAGCTGCACCAGGGCCCTAGAAAACAGAGGTTATGGTCATATCCGTTTCCTATACCAGGAAAGGAAGATCCAGAGGACTTGGGCAATTTGTCTGAGGTCACAGCTGTGAGAGGGGAAGCTGGGGCTTGTGGGTCACAGAAGTGATCGGGTGTCATATTGAGGACTTTGGAGGATGGGTCTGGAATGACAGGGAGGTCGAGCTGCTGAGACTGAGAGATGGTAGTGAGCTTGCTTGGGTACAACTGGAAGGCAAGTGTGCTAGAGACATGACTCAGTGGGTAACACGCCTGCTGTACAAACATGAAGACCTGAGTTCAGATCCCCAGCACCCATGCAAAGCCAGACGAGATAGCCTGTGTCTGTTATCCTAGTGTTCCTATGGCTTGAGATGAGATGGCTGCTCATGGAAGGCCAGCCTGGTGTATGCAGCACAGAACAACAAAGAGACTGTCTCAGACAAGGTGGGAAGTGAGAACAAACACCTGAGGCTGTCTTCTGACTGGCATATGTGTGCCAGAGGATGCACATGTTCACACTCACACACACATATATATACATATCTACACATGCATGCATGCGTATGATATATATCACACACACATGAGAGGGAGGATTCATTTTGGCTTACTGTTTCAGAGGCTTCAGTCTACGGTCATGTGGCTCTGTTGAGTCTGGGTCTGTTTGTATGTGGCAGAGCACTGATCTGGGGAGCTTGTGAGGAAGTAAAACAGTTTTCCTTATGACACCTCTGTAGGAAGCAGAAAGAGCCCAAGGGGCCAGAGACACACATACCTTCAGGGCTCATCCACATAGACTTAGCTCCTCCCACAGCCCCGCCTCCTTCCTATCACCTCCCAGCCATTCATTCAAATGAGTCCACCTATGGATTAATTTGCTGCTTTGATCTGAGCCCTCATGACACAACCTCTTCCCCAAAGCCTTCACCCAGGAACCCTTGGGAGACATTTCATATCCAAATCAGATCAGTGGGTGAGAAGGGATTGGCAGTGGCCTGGGCTTATGGACAGTGTCATTCTGCCTTTGTTCCCCATCTTTTCTTAGAGGACAGAAGTAGGCTTGCATGCAAGCCTAAGGAACCCTGCCTTGGTACAATCTGGGCTAGGCAGAGATGCTAGCAAATTCTAACTTAGGTTGTGCCCTCAGGTAGCTACAGCCAGCAGTCATGGCTAAGCACCTCAGAACTAGTGTGGATAGGAAGTGAAGACCCAGGAGCACTCTCTTCTTGAATATGTCCGGGTGGCTCAGAGTTCTGGGGTTATCGGTGCCAGTGCATACATTTAGCTCTGTGTTAGCTGGGAGAGAGAGAAAGCCCGTGTGGGGCAGGATTATGTTTAGGGTGTGGGAGGAGCTGAGAAGGCCCAGTGGCTGGAGCAAAGTAGGGAACAGCTCAGAGGGTGAGACTGCAAAAGGGAGGGGCTGGAAAGCCCTGAATAGAGAGAAGGGATGGCAAACCCCCACAGGCATCCCTCAGGGGGCCCAGTCATTTCTGCATCTGGGGGTTTCCCAGCCGGACTCCCAAGGGGTGGGGACTGAGCACCTGCTGGCCTGGCATTACTTCCCTCTGCAGACATAAAACTCCCCATCCCCCTTTGCTGAGACCTTCTCAGGGTGTCTCCACCTGCACCCAAGCCTGGCCCTACTGCTGGCTCTGGCAGGCACACCTGGCACTCTGGGGAGCCTGCTGGCAGCCTTGATTTAAGACTCAGGCTGCCCTCTTCAGAGCCTGCTCCTGAATTCTACCAGTGAGGGTTGGGTGGGCTGAGGAGGACACAGGCCCCTATAGCCAGCCCTAAAGAAGACCCCTCCCCCTCTAGGCTCTAGAGGTCTTTGAGACTCCAGAAGGTCCTTTCTACAGCCATCCTTGAGTGAGGGATGCCAGTGACAAGGGATTCACCAAAAGCCTGAGCCTTGGGCAGGAAGCAAGAACGTAAAGCTTCTTAGCTGTTAGGCTTCCAACTTCTCCACAGAGGGGCTGAGGGATGTAGCCCGGTTTGTTGTGTGCTATCTGAGCATTCTCAAGGCTCTGGGTTCACTCCCTAGCACTGCAAAAATAGGATGTGGCGCTGCATAGCTGTGATCCTAGCACTTGGGAGGCAAAGGCAAAAGAATCAGAAGTTAAGGCCATCTTTGTCTACATAGGGAATTCTGTGCCAGCATAGGCTGTATGGGACTCTGTCCTTAAATCAAAAATAGAGATAGCTGGGTGGTGCTGGCGCACGCCTTTAATCTCAGCACTTGGGGGGCAGTAGCAGGCGGATCTCTGTGAATCTGAGGCCAGCCTGAGTTACAGGACATCCAGGGTACACAGAGAAACACGTCTAAAAAGCAACAACAGAGAAAGAGAGAGAGAGAGAGAGAGAGAGAGAGAAGAGAGAGAGAGAGCGAGCTAGAGAGCGCTCCCCCTGGGCTGTATAATGGGAGAACCAGCCTGCATAAACTCATGAAGACTCCTGCCAGATTGTTTAACCTACCTAAGTTATTTAGTCTTTTAGGATTTCAATTTATCCATCTATAAAGGGGGTGGGGGTGGGGCAGGGCAATGGAAGCATTTAAGGGCTGTGTGAGGACTAAATGGGTGAAACTGAATGTATTGCTCATCGTGGCAGTGCTGTGGGTGTGCACCCCGAGTGTCACTGCTGAGGTCTTAGAGGACACTGCAGTGGGAATGCTTAGTGGGCAGAGCCAAACCTGTTTGTTTGCAAACTTTTTGGTCTTTGTTTGTAACCGAGAAGGTCTGCATTGCTCAAGAGAAATTTTACTCAGAGCCCCAGCTGTTCTCAGGAGATTGGGGGGTGGGGGCACTGATCCCACCTGCTCCCTCGTCTCTGTATCTGCAACCCCTCAAGAGATCTACTGAAGCACAATTTAAAAATCCTTGCTCAGTTTGTCTCTTTCAGCTCCCAGTCAGGGAAACAGACACAGCGAAGCCAGGGAGTAGACTCCAGCGAGTGTCCTGGCCTAACTTAAGAGCCCTCTTTACTCAGTGCAATGTAGGGGGCAGAAATGGGGCGGGGGGGGGGGGAGGAAATCTAAGACCAGAAGTCTCTTAAGGAACTGGGTGCATTGTGGCATCAAGTCATCAGTATGCAAATGAGATGCAAATTGATGCAAAACAGCATGTTTTATGCTAATTTGAAGAGTCAAGAGCGACGACATTTTTGGTAATAGGGCAGCAGTCCTGGTCCCTGGGCATTGCCGAACACGCGTCCTTTTCTTCTTTTTTCTTTTCATTACTATGATCAGGCCCATAAATCTTGGTTTGGCTGTAACCCACTCTTTCTCGCCTGAAAGGCGGCTCCTGTCATCCTCAAGGCGTCCCTGACTAGTCTTTTCTAGTCTTTCCTGGGCTCAGGAACATAGCTGAGCATCTAGTTAGAACCAGGGCTCACGAGCCACCAATCTGAGTTGAGGGTGAGCTGGCCAGTCTGGCCTGGAAGCCGCTTCTGAAGGAGGGCTCTGTGCGCCCAGGGTTACTGAGGCTTCCCGGCCATTGTCTGATTACCCTGACAGATCCTGGAAGGAAGCTTTGCTTTTGGCGGTCAGGGGAGCCAGTACCTGGGCCTCATGTTCTGGATGTGTCCGAACCTGTACCTAGGGAGCCCTAATGTCCCTGGTAGCCAGCCTGTGGTTTGTTACTTCTCGTTCCAAACCAAAGCTGGCCTCCACTCCTTTCCGAGAAAACAGTAGAATCAAAACTAACATGAACCCAGCCCCTCCGGAGCCCTGATTCTTCCACATGCTTCTTTGCTCTTGTGGTAAGGTGAGGTTGTTACCAGTGTCCCTGCTGCGTGGAGAAAGGTAAAGTCGTTTGTGCAGGCAGTTTGTTCTCTGGGGACAGAGCTGCTGGTACAGACTCCCAGCCCATGGAACAGCGTCCAGCCTTACCTGAGTCCTGTACTCATAGGACAGTGATGGACAAACCCCTGCCTGATTCCCGAAAGAACGGAGGATGATTCCCCCTTGCTTGCAAACTTTCCTCGAAAAAGACTTCGGGGGGAGGAAGAAGATAAACATTGCCCCTCCAGCTGACTTCCAGAGATCGAATCCCTGGGTTATAAGGCAAGCCTATATCTGAATCCCCACCTGTAACGGTACCTTCCACGGTAAGGGCTTAAGGCAAACCGTGCTGCCAACGATCCGACCTGGGGACCTGCGGTGCTCCCCTCCCCTAGCAATGGCTTGAATACTATCAACGTCTCGGCTGTGGTGTGGATTTCCTCTTTGCCAGCTGCCAGCTAAGGCTCTAGACCAGATAAGAGCTCCCTGACCTTGAAGCCCTCCCCAGGCAGCTGGGTGTTGCAGTCCCTCCTCCAAAGCGCCGCTCCAGGCTCTGCCTCTTCACTTTGTTAAGAAGAACCAAGACAGAGAAACCGTGGGTCACTTGGAGCTGGGGTCTGAGGCCCAGGAGCGCGCACCAGAACTCCACCTTTGTGCGTCTGGGAGGTGTGCGCCTGCGCTCAGCCAGGGCCCGAGCGCTGCCTTCGGACTCACTGCAGGCGGCTGCGGGGGTAGATCGCAGGTTTGCAGACCTCGACCTCATCGCTGCGGGGAACCCTGGGTCCCCACAGCCCGCCTCGGATGGCACCCTGGGCACCCTCCTCACTGCCCCCTCCCGACACCCGCCTTTGATTGCGGCGAGCTGCGCGTCGCGGAGCAAATTAACTTTTTGCACACTTCATTATGCGCCCGCCCGAGTCCCCCGGGGCCTCCGGCCCGCCCCCGCCCACGCCGACAACTTGATTGGGCAATTAATCTTCGCGGCCCGCGGCCCCCGCCGGCCCCCGCCGGCCCGGGCCTTTGTGCGGCGAGCGCGGGGCGCGGGCCGGGCCGGCCGCCCGGTCTGCTCGCACTGATAAGGCGCCCGCGCCGCCGCCTTTGTCATGCGGGGAGCCCGGCCGCGCCGTCTCGCACCCCATCAGCGCACCCCCGCCCCTTGGGCTCGGTCCATCTGTCGGAGCCTTGTGATGCCCCCCCCATTGCCGGGCTGGGGGAGGGGTCCCGTGGGCGGGCAGGGAGCCAGCACCCCTCCACCCGGCGCCCCATGTGTCAGAAGCTCCCCACCCTCCCAGAGACACGGGAGCACACGCGCGCGCACACACGCGGGAGCCTCCCAATTAAGGAGCGTGGTAATGATGAAGGGGAGAGAGCGCCGTTTGCGCAGCTGGGGAGGGGAGAATCCCAGCAGGGGCCAAGAACCGAGAGTCACCGCCCCCCCCCCACTTTTGCACCCCAGGTGTGGCGCCTGGTTAGTAGCCCCAATAACTGGGGCGGGGGAGGGAGGAGGGATAAATAAAGGGTCTCTGGGAATTTGCCCTACACTTCCGTCTCTTTGTGAGTTTCTCGGGGCTCTGCCAGAAGTTGACACCCCTCCATCACGCCTTCAGCCCCCACCTCCGAGAAAAGCAACCGCATGATTCAGGTGATGCAAAGAAGCAGGGTTCTCTATGGACAGCAAATTCCAAACTTTCAGGGCCGGAGTAGAGGCAGTGATGGGATCAGACACGTTGGCCTCAGTGCTGGGAAGACTACAAATGTTCCTGTGTTGGCTCCCGGAATCATCTATGGTTTTCCATTGATTGTGCCAGGTGGAACTCCCTGAGTTTTACTGGTGCTTGTGTTGGTGGGATACAGGGGGATGGGTGCTTGGCTCAAAGCCGTCTGTCAGTTTGGTGTAAGCTGTCCAGTTCAGCTCCTGAGCAACGTGAAGATGTGGGTGAACCCCAGCTCCCACTAATCTGGGGTGGTGTGACTTCATACGCGATGCCTCCTGTACAAAGCCTAGGAAAAAAATCATTCCGTTTCTGAGCAAAATGGGCTGGGTAGCGTTTTCCCATGGAGTCTACAGTATTGCCATTAGGTGATAGGGAAAGGGGATGCCATGGGGTTCCCTCGGATTCAAAGACACAAAGTAAATCAGCATGCGGTATCCTGAGTGATACAAGCTGTAGACAAAGAGGAGGGGCGGCCGGAAGCCACCCTCGTGCTCACTAGTGCTTCATTGTAAGGGCAGTGAAGGCAGCACTCCTGGAGCTGGAGACCAAAGGACACTCTGACCCTGTGTCGTTTCCTCCCTCAACCCTAGGCCTGAGCTGCCAGCCATTCAGTTCTGTAGCCAGAGGGCTGGGTCGCTGGAATGATGGGCAGGCCTCTCCCAGGGTCCCTGAGGAGGTGGTAGAGAGAATGGTTCTCTGTGATAATGGCAGCCTCCAGCCTTGCATGACCACGATGCCTCATAAGCCTATAGTCCAGAAGGGGCCCAGTGAACAGAAGCTGAATTCAAATGGAAAAACACAGCCTCCTTCCCTCTCCTCCCCTCCCCCACCACCGCCCTCACTCACCAGCTTCTGGAGCCTTGTAGTCTCAGTCCCTCAGTCTTAATCAGCTGAGAGTACCCAGCGGACACTTCTTACTGATACCAAAGTTAGGGACACCCCAATAGTGCATAGTAGCACACACCTTTTATCCTAGCACTTGGGGGTTATCGGGAGACATTACAGATCCCTTTGAGTTCAAGGCCAGCCTGATCTACATACTGAGTTCCAGGACAGCCAGAGCTATATACTGAAACCCTATCTTGAAACAACAAACAAACAAACAAACAAACAAACAAAGTTAGGAACACCCAGGGTGAGCAGATGGGGTAAAAGAAAGTACTATTTGGCTCTTTCTCACCTAGAACATTCCAGGTTTAGACTCCTTGTGAGCTCTTGTTCCCAGCTCCGATGTTCTGTTTCCAAACAGCCCACAACCCAACATTACAGGCTCTGGCTTCCTAGAATTTTAACATCCTATGTATCTTCCACAGACATTGGAATGATTTGTCCTGTATATTCTAGCATTTGGAGGCTCCAATATGAGTGTGGGTGGTAAATAAATTTGGAAAAAAAAGGATGTATTTTCATTTGTCTGTGTGTGTGTGTGTGTGTGTGTGTGTGTTTATGACATGTGTGCAGACGGTTACAGAAGCCAGATAGAATGTTGGATCCCCTGGAGTCAGAGTTACAGGTAGTTGTGAGATGCCTAGCGTGGGTACCAGGAACTGAACTGGTCCCCACCCATAGAGTCCCTCCCCCATTCCCCCACCACCTTCCCTGAGAAGGTGCCTCCCCCGTTATCCCCACACCCTGGTGCACCAGTCTCTGCGGGGTTAGGCACATTCTTTCCCACTGAGGCCAAAGAAGGCAGCCCTGATGGAGAATGGATTCCAGAGACAGGCAACAGCAATTGGGATGTAGGAAGTGTTCTGTCCCTGTCTCATAACACACATAATGTACTTTTTAATTCTCTCAGCCCTCTCCCACTTGTTTGTGTGGTAAATTGTTTTTTAAAGACATTGAAATGATAAGAAAATAACTCACACGCCTGCTCACGTAGCTGCCATTCCTGGTGATCTCCATTCTCTGTGGAGATGCGAGATTTTCATCTAGTCCCAATTCCCTGTTCTGTCTCCTCTGTCATATCTTGTATAGATCACTCCTGTAGCTTTTCTTTGTCTGAAGATACCTTCATTTTCCCTTTAGTTCTGAAAGATACAACTGTGGGTTAGCAGTTTTGGTTTTCTTTCAGTCCATTAAAAGATGTTGCTCTGTTATTTTTCTCCCATGTAAATGTGCACACCATTAGTCCCAGGAGTCCAACGGCAGGAGCAGGCAGATCTCTGTGAGCTCCAGGCTCGACAGGGCTTCATAATGAGTCTCTCTCTCTCTCTCTCTCTCTCTCTCTCTCTCTCTCTCTCTCTGTCTCTCTCTCTCTGTGTGTATCTGCTGTCATGTTTATCTGTGTCTCTATGACAACTCTTATATTTACTGTTTTAACTTTGATTTATTTATAAGGTGCTTTGCCTGCATGTATGTCTGCGCATCCAGAACACGAGTGTCTGACGCCCTTAGAGGCCTGGGAGAGGGAGTCGGACCCTCTGGAACTGAAGTTGCACACTGCTGTGCATGCTGGGAACTGAAGAGTTCTTTGCAAATGCAAGAACAACGGATGCCCTTAACCACTCAGGTCACATAACAAAATTATTTTAAACTTTTAAAATTATTTTAAAACTATCATCTATTTGTCTGTCTGTTTGTTCGTCCGTCCATCCATCCATCCATCCATCCATCCATCCACCTACTTATCTATCCATTGACCTATACACCTATTTACTTTCTTCTCTTTCCCTCTCATTCTACAGACATGAGCTCTGGAGCCTCAGGCTGTTACAAGCACTCTACCACGTAGCTACATTCCTAGCCTACCTCCCTAGTTTTTTCACTCATTCATTAATTTTTTCACTTTACATCCCAAGAACAGCCCCCTCCCTCCTCCCACTCTCACCCTTACAAACCCCTCCCCCCATTACCCCTTCCCCTTCCCCTTCTCCTCGGAAGTGTTTTCTTTTTTTTTTTTTTTTTGGTTTTTTTCGAGACAGGGTTTCTCTGTATAGCCCGGGCTGTCCTGGAACTCACTCTGTAGACCAGGCTGGCCTCGAACTCAGAAATCCGCCTGCCTCTGCCTCCCAAGTGCTGGGATTAAAGGCATGTGCCACCACCACCGGTGGCGGCGGGGGGGGGGGGGGGGAGGAGGGGGGGGAAGTGTTTTCAATAAATCACCAGGACATCAAGTTGCAGCACATCTTCTCCCACTGAGGCCCAACCAGACAGACCAGTTAGGGGAAGGGGACCCAAGGGCAACTGAAGCTGGGGCACGTTCCCTCTCTTTTGTGTGTTTTCTGAAGCAGTGTTTCTCTTTGTAGCCCTGGCTATCCCGGAATTCACTGTGTAGACCAGGCTAGCCTGGAACTCAGAGATCTGCCTGTCTGGGTCTCCTGTGTTAAAGCTGTGCTCCATCATCATCTGGCTGCTAGCCTTTTGTGCTGTATTCTTTGTTATTGATTTTTGAACAGTTTCATAGTGCTGGTTACAAAAAACAAACAAACAAACAAAAAGGCCGGGCGGTGGTGGCGCACACCTTTAATCCCAGCACTTGGGAGGCAGAGGCAGGCGGATTTCTGAGTTCGAGGCCAGCCTGGTCTACAGAGTGAGTTCCAGGACAGCCAAGGCTACACAGAGAAACCCTGACTCGAAAAAAAAAAAAAAAAAAAAAAAAAAAACCAAAAAACATAGTGCTGGTTCATTTTTCCCAGTGAGAAAATGCGTGAGATTTGTTAAGCTTTTTTACTTTGTGAGTTTATAGTTTACATCAGATTTGGACATTTTTAGTCATTCCTTTTGTTTGTTTGTTTGTTTTTTGAGACAGGGTTTTTTAGTCATTCTTTTTCAACTATTTCCCTCCTTGGGGGACTCTGGTCACATGGTAGCAGGCGTCTTGAGTTGTCCCCCAGCTTCTGAAATGCTTGTCCTTCAGATAATTTTTCTCTTTGTTCTGACAATCTCTGTTTGTTCCAACCGAGTGTACTTGACATACTTTGATTCCATCACTGTCGTTCCCATCTCTGTTAAGGGACTTTTAAGACTGCCATCTCTCTGATGTTAGAACCTTTGCTCTTCCCTCCGTCTATGCCCCCACCCCCAGCATACAACAGTGGAACACAGTGTTCTGTCCTCATGTTCTTATCAGGCTTCTTCTGGATCAGTTCTGCGTCAGGGTTCTTGTTGTTGTTTGTTTGCTGAATCCTCCTCCTTTTCTGAACAGAGCACATTTCGTTTTCGTCTTCCTTGTGCTTGGAAAACTCTGGGTGCCTGACACTGTCAAATTCATCCTTGCTGGGCATGTATATTTTCAAATATCTATAGATCTTTCGTTCTACTCTGAGATATAATAAGCTACTCGGGAACAGTTTGATTTTTTCTACTCTTGCTTTTACAAACTGAAAAAGGCCTACTGAAGTGGTCTACTGAGAAGTAGCCTTTTCCTGTGTCACAATGTTTCTGGTCTTGTGTGAGTACTGAGCACTGTTCTCTCTCTCTCTCTCTCTCTCTCTCTCTCTCTCTCTCTCTCTCTCTGCCTCTCTCTCTCTCTGTCTCAGAGACAAGATCTCACTATGTAGTAGCTCTGGCTGTCCCCCACTCACTATGTTGATCAGGCTAACCTCAAACTCACAGAGATCTATCTGCTTCTGCCTCCCAAGTCCTGGCAGTAAAGGTATGCACCACTATGCCTCCCACTTGCTTTAAATGGCTCAATGCACTGGCTAGTTTTATGTCAACTCAACATAAGCTAGAGTCATCAGAGAAGAGATCCTCAATTGAGAAAATGCTTCCAAAAGATCAGGCCATAGGCAAGCCTGTAGGTAGGGTATTTTCTTGATGGGGGAGGGTCCAGCCCATTGTGGGTGTTGCCTCCCTTGGGATGGTAGTCATGGGATCTATAAGAAAGTATGCTGAGCAAGCCATGAGCAGCAAGCCAGTAGGCAGCACAGCAGCACCACTCCTTGACCTCTGTGTCAGCTCCTGCCTGCAGGTTCCTATCTTGTTTGAGTCCCTGCCCTCACTGCTTTTGATGATGAACTGATATATGAAACTCTAAGTGAGGGCTGGAGAGATGGCTCAGCGGTTTAAGAGCACTGAGTGTTCTTCCAGAGGTCTTGAGTTCAATTCCCAGCAACCACATGGTGGCTCACAACCATCTGTAATGGGATCCCATGCCTTCTTCTGGTGTGTCTGAAGACAGCTGCCGTGTGTACTCATATAAATAAAATAAATAAAAAAGAACTTTAAAAAAAAAAAAAAAGAAACTCTAAGTGAAATAAACCCTTTCCTCTTCAAGTTGTTTTGATCATAGTGTTTCATTACATCAATAGAAATTGTACCTAAGTCAAGTTGGTAGCAGCATAGTGGGGTCTTGCTGCGACAGACCTGGCCATATCATTTTGGGGAGGACTGTGGAAGAACTTTGGAACTTTGGGCTAGAAAAGCCATTGAGTGTTGAGAGCTCAGTGGGATACTCTGTAGGAACTTGAAAGATAAGGCTATGAAGTTTAAAGACTCTACTGGGGCCATTTGTTATTTTGAGTTAAGAAGCTGTCATTCTGGTTAACTGGGGCTAAAGAGTGATTAGCGAGAGACTAGTACCACTGAAGTGAAACCTTTGCTTTGACCAGCACAATTGTTTGTTTTGTTTTTTTTGTTTTTCGAGACAGGGTTTCTCTGTGTAGCCCGGGCTGTCCTGGAACTCACTCTGTAGACCAGGCTGGCCTCGAACTCAGAAATCCGCCTGCCTCTGCCTCCCAAGTGCTGGGATTAAAGGCGTGCGCCACCACCGCCCGGCAAAGATTTATTTATTTTATGTATATGAGTATACTGTCACTCTCTTCAGACACATCAGAAGAGGGCATTAGATCCATTACAGATGGTTGTGAGCCACCATGTGGTTGCTGGGAATTGAACTCAGGACTTCTGGAAGAGCAGTCAGTGCTCTTAACCACTGAGCCAGCTCTCCAGCCCCCTGACCAGCACAATTGATGCTGGTTAACTGGAGCTGAGAAATCAATGGTGATTAAGAAGTGATCAACATTATCGAGATGAAATCTTCTGGAAAGTGTTTTCTGAGAGTCAGCACACAGAAGCTGTATTCCAGAGGTGGCTAAGGTTGTACCTCACCCAGGTGGTGCTGGTTTTGAAGGCATGAAGGAGTCATGAAGAGCAGCTGAGGCTCGGCCCTGTGAGAGTCCAGGAGAAGCCATTGGTTAAGATGCAGCCTCAGAAGCAGTTGGAGACCCAGAACTGATAGGGGCATGCAGAGAAGTCAAGGCTTGGCACCATGAAGAGAGCCTATAAGAGGGTATTGGTGAAAGTGCAGCCTGCTTGCAGCAGAAGACTACAGCATCTTGAAGATGCCAGTACCGTGGGATGACCACCAAAGGCAGCGGCGGCGGCGGCGGCAGTGGCGGTGGTGGTGTAGTGGAGCCAGCACGAGCCTAGAAGACAAGGTGTGTGTGATGCATAGGACAGAGCTAGAGAAGTGTCCCATGTCCTTTGCAGTATCCCAGAAGGTCATGAGTGGGTTTCAGACACTCGACATCATGTTGTTGACACAAATGCAGTCTAGTTTTGCTTCGATTGGATTATGACTGTGTCCTGGTTCTCCCCTTGTGAAGTAAGGATGTATTCACTTTTGATTTTACAGGAGTCCACAGTTGAGCGATTGAATTTTTAAAGAGACTTTAGATTTTAAAAGAGAATTCATATTTTTTAAAGAGACTTCATTTTAATGAGTTTGAATTTGTAATGACTGTGGAACTTTTAAAGTTATTTATGTTTTTAATCTGAGATCTTGGAGATAAATGAGAAAGGAAAGATTTTAATTGAAAAGTGATGTGTTGGGGGCTGGAGAGATGGCTCAGCAGTTGAGAGCACTGACTGCTCTTCTAGAGGTCCTGAGTTCAATTCTAAGCAACCATATGGTGGCTCACAACCATCTGTAACAGGGATCTGATGCCCTCTTCTGGTGTGTCTGAAGACAGTGGCAGCATACTCACATGAAATAAATAAATAAATCTTTAAAAAGAAAAAGAAAAGAAAAAGAAAAATGATGTGTTTGTGTGTCAGGTTGACAAAGGGTCAGTTGTACTGGCTAGTTTTATGTCAACTTGGCACAAACTAGAGTCATCAAAGAGGACAGAGCCTCAATTGAGAAAATGTCTCCATAAGATCTGGCTGTTAAGGCAGCTGAGTGTGTCTTTAATCACAGCATATGGAGGCAGAAGCAGGCTGTTTCTACATTCGAGACCAGCCTGATCTGCATAGTAAGTTTCAGGAGAGTCAGGACTACACAGAGAAACCCTGTCTCTAACAACACAACACAATACTACCCAACGCCATACAACATAACACAAAAGGATTCAGCTGTAAAACAAAAACAATTTTAAATTCGTGCTAGATGTGAGAGGGCACCACCCATTGTGGGTGGTGCCATTTCTGGGCTGGTGGTCCTTGGTTCTATACAAAAGCAGGTTGAGCAAGCCATGAGAAGCAAGCCAGTAAGCAGGACTCCTCCCTCCATGGCCTCTCATCAGCTCCTGGCTCCAGCCAGGCTCCTGCCCTGTTTGAAATCCTGTCCTGACTTCCTTCCGTGATGAACTGTGATGCAGAGACCTAAGCTGAATAACCCTTTCCCCTCCCCACATTTTTGGTTTTGGTGTTTCATCACAGTAATAGAAACTCAACTAAGACACTTAAAAAAATCTTTAAATTTTACTTTATGTGCGTGGTGTTTTGCCTGCACAGTGTCTGTTTATCACATGCATACCTGGTGCCTTCGAGGCTGGAGGAGGGCATCAGTACCTTGGAACTGGAGGTACAGACAGTTGCTAACTATCATGTTGCTGGGACTGAGCCCAGGTTCTCTTCAAGAGCAGAGCTACAAGTGCTGAGTCATCTCTCCAGCTCCTACAATGTAAAATAGCATTTTGTGTTTGTGTGTGCATTTGTATGTGTGGGGACATACACATGTGTGGCAGTTAAGAGGACAACCTGTAGGAGTCTGCACACACGGGTTTCAGCCATCAAAGTCAATTGTCAAACTTGGTGGCAAGTGCCTTTGCCTTTGCCTTTGCCCATGGAGTGATCACACACACACACACACACACACACACACACACACACACACACACTGTTTTATTCTCTTTAGAAGCCTCTCCCCAGCTTAGAGCAGTTTCATCACATAAAGGCATCCTTCACAGCCCTTCACTGTCGGATGCCTAGTGTCCTGGAAACTCATCACAGATTTGCTGCCTGCCTTTGTGTATCTGTCTCTAGCGGGAGGATAACTCCTGTCTCTGCCACTCTACTGTGGGTGGAAGCAGATGTCTAAAGGTGACATTTGATCACCAGCTGAAGGAGGTGATGGTGTGGCCCTGAGTGTAGGAGCTTCAGAATCCCGGGGGATATATACAGCAGTGACTTGTGTGTGAGCAAAGAGAAAGCAGGATGGCTGGAGCAAGGGATTCTGGGGGAAGGTGGGGAGACAGGCTTAGACATGCCAGCTCTTATCGGCACTTGTAGGCCATGGTTAGGATTTGGATTCTTCACAGAATGAAAGAAAAGTGTGAGGCTCTGGGCAGAGAAGAAGCATCTTGTGACACACAGGATTGGAGTTTCCTGACTTAATGAAGTGGATGGGGCAAGAGAGGAAGCGGAGATCCTGCTGGACTCACAGTGACGGCAAGACACAGATCCTGTCAGGGGTCCACAGCAGGGAGGCAGCCAGCGAGGCTCCTGGGTGCTGTCAGCATTCTGTGTCTTGATGTGGGTGGTGTCACATCCCTGTCCACTCTGGGAAGACCCACTGAGCTATGTGTTCATGCCAGAACTGTATTATCTTCTACATGTGTATGATTCTTCGGTCAAAGAATAAAAGGCTGGGAAACACTGAAGGGGGAAGAACTCTTGCTCTGCAAGGTTGAGGACCTGAGTTAGTCTCTAGCACCCAAGGAAAACCTGACATGGTCCCAGGAGTTCCTGTGACCTGGGCCCTGGGAGCTGGAGAACAATGGATCTCCAGAACTCGACAGCCAAGATGGGTCCCCAGAGCTCAACGGCCAGTCAGCCTAGCTGAAACCTCAGGCTCAGTGAGAGACTCAGTCTCAAAGAAAATATGGCACACAGTGATAGAAGAAGACAACTGGCATCCTCCTGTGACCTCTGCACAGTGTGTGTTGCTGCCACACTTACAGTCATGCACTCTATATGTATCCACACACACACACACACACACACACACACACACACACACACTCTCCAAAGTGAAATCAAATAGAGGGCTGGAGTAAAGCTCCATGGTAGAAGGCTTGCCTAGTGTGTGCAAGACCCTAGGTTCCACCCTAATACTACAAAACAAAAAACAGTAAATGGAGACATGGTGGTTTCTTAGAGCAGGGCCATTTTATGATATAAAGTGCATTTGGTCCAACTTCTAAGATTCCCATAGTCTTTAACAGTCTTAACACTGTCCAAAGCCTTGAGTCTCTTCGGAGACTCTAGACAATCTCTTAACTGTAAGCCCCTGTAAAATAAAAAAAAAAAAAATTACATATTTCTAATATATAAAGACACACAATAAACAATCCCACTCCAAATGGAAGGACAGAAACATAGCAATGAGAGATTAGACCAAAGCAAGGTTGATACCCAGCAGGGTAGACACCAACTCTCAAGCTCTACATCAGACTCTTGGGCGTGTGGTGATCTCATCTGATCTGCAGCTGCCCTGGATGGTGCTGCCCGCCAGCTCCGCCACCTACAGTACGTACATGTGACCTCTCTCTTGGTCTGTCTGCACTCAGGACCTTCAGCTTTCCTTAGTTGATGTCCCCACTCTTCTGTCCTCTCCAGTATCCTGACGTCTCCACTGCAAATTGGGGTCTACTCCTCAAGCTCTATGCAGTAGCCCTTCAGGATCGCCTTGCAGGGATTCCAACCACGCCACACACTGCTTCACCCCAGGGGCTTTTGAAAACGTGGTGTGAACTTCTATGACCCCCCCCCCCACACACACACACTCTTGTATCTTCTACACTTGCAAAATATCATGTGGGTGATGCTCCTAAATTCTGCCCTTGGACCATGGTCACAGCGACATTTCTATGTCTTCAAGGCTGCCCTGGAAAAAGAGTTCCCTGGGTTCTTTCTCTCCTTTTGTTTTATTTTTACAAGTTAGCATTTCTGACATGTGAGGTCTTGCTCTCAGGAAACCATTTCCCTTTTGCCCCAGTGCAGAACAGAGGCTTCTCTTTCAGGGTGGGAATCTTCTAGCCAATTACAGATGCCTTCACAGCTGCCTTATCTGCAACTTTAAATTCACGTGCCCCTTTACTTGCCAATCTGCACATTTAAAAAATATCCTTAATCTCTGTTGTTGCTCTCTCTTACTGTATATCTAGATAAGAGCATCGAGCAGTCACCATGACACAACCTAAATGATCTCCTGCTTTGAAATGTCTTCTAACAAACCAATTAGTCTTTTAATTTAATGTCACTTATGTTCTTAGACATGGGTGAAATATAGAAGATCCTTTGTCAGGGGCTAGTATGAATATCCTCTGGTCCATTTCCTGGTAGAGTCCCTGCACTCCTCCACTGTGAATATTTCACTCTGCATCCTGGGCTTACAAACTCCCACCAGAATTGTCCACTAAGCTCTTCCTATAGTACTCCAGGACTTCTCTGCCTCAGCTTCAAACTCCTCCTTATTCCTTCCCCTAAATCAATACCAAAGACCTAGGAACACAGTCATGGTTTAGCACAGCAACAACCCCACTCCTGGTACCAATTTTCTAAATTGGCTTATGCCTTCTGTTGCGGCAGCCAGCTACTTGACAGTAAGCAACTTAAAGAAGGAGGAACTTAACTTGGCTCACAGTTTGAGGGGAAAGCATAGCATCAGGTGACTCGTGGTGGCAGGATTGCATAGCTGGAACTCCTTAGTTTTCCTTTCCTCTTTGTGTAATGGGAGAGCAGAGAACAGACAGGGATGAAGAGCTGTCTAAAAAAATCTCAAGGCCTGCCTGCAATCACTCACATTCTCCAGTGAGTCTCCACTCCCTAAAGGTTCCACAGCAACGCCACCAGCTGGGGACCAAGTGTCCAAACACATGAGCCTATGAGGGACACTTCACATTTAAACCATAACAGGTATGTCATGTTCCCCAAAAGGCTGTTGAAGGGTTGCTTCCCACCTCTCAATGATTAGACTGTGAGGGCTCTGAGTTAGTCAGTGGATTCACCAATGGATTCATAATTTGACAACACAGTATTGTGAAGTGGAGGGAAACTAAGAGGTGGGCTTGGTTAGAAGAAGTAGGAATTAAGAGTGTGCCTTGGAATAGGGTACATTAAACTAGGAACATTTTCTATTTTTCTTTGTTCCAGACTGCCCTGAGGGGCAATGCTATGGAAACAGCAGAACTGGGACCAAAACTGAAACCACGAGCCAAAATAAATCCTTTTCCTTTAAGTTGTGTGAGTCGGGTGTTTTGTTACAGCAGCTGAAGGCTAGCCTAGCTCTTTTACATCTGAGGAGTCTAAAGTGTGCAGAGTGAGGTGCAGCCTCTGGGACGGAACTGTGCTGACTCCTCTATCTTCAGGGTACTGTCTCTTGGATATTTCCAGAAGATAGGCAGCTGAGACATGGGACTGGAAGAGAGCCTCCCAGGCACTACAGGGCAGGAGACACTGAGGCCCAGGGAGCCATGTCTCAGTGTCTTTCTGTGCCTGGAAGGGGGTCCTGTGTGTGCACATCATTGATTCATTTGTCACTAACCTGGGCACCTACTGTGAGTCGCCTCTAGTCAGGACACAGGCAGTGCAGGAGGAGGCAGAGCAGGCTCTGTTCTGTGCAGCCATAGAGAGGCAATGGGAGACTGAGAGCAATGTGTTCATAGTGAGGGCACTAGGAGAGGTTTTCCAGAGGAGGCATCCTGAAGGAAATCGGAGAATGCTGTTCCAGGAGGTGAGGAAGGGAGAGAGCTCCTGGGCCTCAGGATCCTGAGAATAAGAAAGTGTGGAACCCTGAGATAGAGTGGGGAAGGTGTGGTCAGAAACGACAGAGAATGTAACAGATCATGTTCTAGATCCAGCACATCCCCCTCCACCCCCATTTTTCTGTTCATGGCGGAGTTACACTTTGCAGGAGACATAGTCTGTAGGACTTTGAAGGAACACTCTAATTTTCTCTCACTATTCTAATGCCCGTACCCCCTGTGCCCTCTGATAGCTCCATCCCCTGATGACTCCTGGTGTCTTCAGATAACTCTCAGTGTTCTCAGACGGCCCCCAGTATCCTCAGGTGAAGTCCTCGTGTCCTTGATAACCCCCAAGTCCCCAGATAACCCCAGCCCTCTGGTAGCTACCTGTGTGATAAGCTTCAGTGCCCTCAATAACTTGAGTAAATTCAGACACCCCCATAACACTCAGATGACCCCCATACCCTCAGTGGCCCCCACGCTCTCAGATAATCCCCAGTTCTCTCAGACAGCCCACAATGCCCCCACATAGATCTCAGTGCCCTTGAATAACCCACAATGCCCCCAGGTAATCCCGTTGCCCACCTCCTCCCCATGCCAGTGCCCCTTTGCAATTTCTATGAAGCTGGGTCTATAACCAGTGGAGGTTTATGGGGATGTCAAAGTTTGGCTTCTAAGGCACTGTGGCTTCTATCTCAGCCTCTGGGTCTGATTCTAGGATGGCCAGCTGCTATGCTATGGAGTCTCTCAGGAACTGAGTGAGGCCTCCCTGTCAGCCAGTATGGACCTGAAGTCATATGAATGAACCACCTTGCAAGTGTGTACCCCAGAACTATATGGCCATGCCCATTTGGAGTCCTCCCAGGGACATAGGGGTATGTGTTGGATCTAGAACATTATGCTTATTGGTAAAAGTCACTACATTTGGGATGGCTTGTAATGCAGTGTCAGGTCACAGAGTCTTCCCATGTCCTTCCTTGGCCTCTCCCATTGTGCCTGTTGCATCCAGTGAGAGTCTGCAGTAAACCACAAGTCCTTCTGAGAAGTTCAGATACACAAGAAAGCAAACCAGGGTATGGCTTCAAAGGAATCTCAGGCCATCTGAAACTGAGCTCCCAGATCCCAGATCCCCACAGGGTCCCCATGGACACTGAACCTCATGAGAAGTGTGAGCTGCTTCTGCAGACAGTGCATAGTAGGAGCTGCTGCAGGTCTTCAGCTGGCCTGGGCTGGTTGCACATGGCCTTGACCCCTTCTGGTCTCTTCTGCACCCTTGGCAGGCTGTCCTGCAGAGAAGGCTGCTAGGTGGCTGGGCTGTGGCTGATGAGTAGGGGTTGCCTTAGTTAGGGTTTCTATTGCTATGAAGAGACACAATGACCAAGGAAGGGAACTCTTATAAAGGACAACATTTATTTGGGGCTGGCTTACAGTTTCAGAGATTGAGTCCACTAGCAACATGGCAGGAAGCATGGCAGCGTCCAGGCAGACATGGTTCTGGAGGAGTCAAGAGTTCTACATCTTGATCTGAAGGCAGCCAGAAGGAGACTGGATTTGATTTTACATTGGGTGTAGCCTGAGCATTTAAGACTCAAAGCCCACCTCCACAGAGACAAACTTCCTCTAACAAGGCCACACCTCCTAAGAGTGGCATTTCCTATGGGTCAAGCATTCAAACTCCTGAGTCTATGAGGGCCAGACCTATTCAGACCACCACAGGGCGTTTCTTGTAAGAGAAACAGTGTGGAAGCTCCAGTTTCCACGGGAACTGGAGACTTACCCGGACAGTGTAGCCCAGTGGCTCGAGCTGACTTTTGGCCATTGCCTCCATCTCTAGGACGTGTGTCAGCAATAAGCAGGTTAAAGAGGCAGCTTCTGAGCAGACTTTGGGCTCAACCCCCACATCTGGGGCTCGCCGGGGACTGAGTTCATTCTTCTACTGGGGTTTCAGCTTTGGAGACAGTTATTCCCATGCAAGGTGGTGGTGAGGCTGTGCCTAGGAAGGCAGCAACACAAGCCCTGGCACAGCGTCCCTAGTTCTTCACTCTGGGCCCTCCTGCTGGCAGTGACAGCGGCTAGACTGCCAGACTCACTTGTGGAATCCCTGTGGTCTATGTGAACATTTTCCTGTGTGGCACTCAACACGGTGGCCAGAGAAAAAGAAAGTGGAGGCAGGGCCGAGGGTAGCCCCGCCCCTTCCTCAGTCTCCATCTTTATTCCTCTCGCCACTGACTCTCAGTGTCTGCCTTCTACAGTTCCCCTCTTTCTCCACATCTTCTGGTTTCTCTTCATCTTCCTCTTTTTCCTCATCCCTTCCTATCCCCCTTCCTGACTCTTTTCTTCTTCCTTCCTCTGCCCTCCATCCCTTCCTTCTTCTCCTTCACAGTTCAGAGAATGTTAGAGTCTGATGTTCCGCCTACAGTTCGGATCCCAGCTCTGTCACCAGCTTTGTGACTCTTGACAAGACACAGTATCTCTTGTGAGCCGGCAGAGATTTCATTCTTCCTTCATCTTTGGCAGTGTTCAGTAGGGAGAGTCCCATAGGTGGGTACAGAATGACACCAGGGACTGAATCAACCCCTCTCTCCTTCTGCTATCAAGGCTTGATCAGGTGCTAGGATCAAGGCTAGGGACTGGTCTCTTCTTGTCCTGGAACCTAGACTTGGTGTCTTAGGGGTTTATTGCTGTAAAGAGACACCATGACCATGGCAACTCTCATACAGGAAAGCCTTTGACTGGGGCTGGCTTACAGTTCAGAGGTTAGTCCATTAGCATCATGGTGGGGAGCATGGTGGCATGCAGGCAGACATGGTGCTGGAGAGGTAGCTGAGAGTTCCATGTCTGGTTCCACAGACAGCAGGAAGAGAATGTGAGACCTCAAAGCCCACCTGCTAGTGACATACTTCCTCCAACAAGGCCACGCCTACTTCAACAAAGCCACACCTACAAATAGTGCTGCTCCCTCTGGGCCTATGTGTGTGTGGGGTCATTTTTATTCAAACTACCATTCTCAGCAAGGACAGTATCCCTGTGAAGCTGCACACTACACACAGTAAAGTGTGAGGCCCATGTACATCTCTGGTTTGTTTTCCCGCTCGTCTACTCTGGTGGCTATCCTGCTGATCAAGGCATCCCATCTGTATCCCCACAGCCATCCCATAGGACTTGAATCCTTAGCAGTATCTTGCTAGGGCTATGATTGCTATGATGAAGCATCATGGCCAAACGCAACGTGGAAGGAATGGGTTTATTTGGCTTACCTGTCCCCAGTCACAATCCATTGCGGGAAGCCAAGGCAGGAACTCAAACTAGGTGGGAACTTGGAAACAGGAAGTGATGCAGAAGCCATGGAGGCGTGCTGCTTACTGGCTTGCTCTGCCTGTTTTCTTGTAGAACCCAGGACCACCAGCCCAGGGATGACACCACCCACAATGGGCTGGACCCTCCCCTAGCCATCACTAATTAAGAAAATGCCTCCAGCTGAACCTTATGGAGGCATTTCCTCAACTGAAGGTGTCTCTTCTCAGATGAGTCTAGCTTCTGTTCACATAAAGCTAGCTAGCACATAGTACTCATCCTTGAAGTTCCTGGAAGGTCATCTGCAGTCCAGAGCCCACTTGACAGATGACAAAAGGGTAGTCCAGAGAGGGGAGGTTTGTCTGCTGGCAGCTCGGAGCCCAGCACTGGTAGGTATAGCTTAGAGCAGGAAAGAGGGGTGAGACAGGGGCATGCCTTTTTCACAGACACCTTATAGGAGCCACAGAGGTTGCTTGTTGGAGGTTTAACATCTGGTGACTGAGCTGAAGTATACATTTCATACAAAGGACCATCCAGGGAGGAGAATCCTAAGCTGCACTGTTCTTCCACGAAGGACTTGCAATATAAGCATAACTCACAAGTTAGTGGTGGACGTCCCCAGAGGTTCAGCAAACACACAGTACCTTGACTTGGTACTGAAGACACCCTGGCGCTTTCTTTTAAACACTTTCTGGCTGTTACTATTCCACTTCTCTCTGAGGAAAACAGCCTTCTGTCTGCTCCACTGAGGGGACTGGGTGTGTGTGTGTGTGTGGGGGAATCAACATGTGACCACAGACTAGGTTGGAAGTTCTGGGCCCACCATTTGACTGCCAGCAGAAGTGAGCTGAGCCGTGAAGTAATCCCCATGAACTTGTCAGCTGAAATGGAGCGAACTATAGAGGACAGAGCTGGATTCCTCGCCTGGGGTTCCAAGAGTATAGCGGACACTTTCTCTGGGGCTTGCGGCGCGGACCGCGCGGAAAGCACTCCATGAAAAATCCGGCCTGCCCGCCTGCTCTCGGCTGCGCGCAGGCGGGTTTCCAGTGCCACCATTGACCTAAAGTTTTGTAGACTCTCAGACTTGGAGCAGCCCGCCTCCCGTGTTTTCCGCAGCTGATGGCGCGGCAGATGGGCCGGCGCGGGTCCCGGGTCCTGTCCAGGTGGCTCGGGCGACTCCCAGCCAGCTGCGGGGACCGGGCGTGTGGGGACCGCACTTTCCATAACAATGCCGCCGCAGTGCCTACAAAGGCGCCGCCATCAGCGTTTTATTGGCTCCAGTTAATTATCTGCGGCGGGAGGGGCGCGCGGTTCCAGGACATTAGGCGGTAGGAGGAATCCGCCCTTTCCTGCACAACTTGACTCCGCCCCGGCCTCGCCCCACCCCAGGCCCCACCCATCCAGCCCGGTTGCAGAGCTGCAGCGCCCTCTAGCGGCCGGTTTGTCCTTTTCCCATTCCGTCACCGCCAGCTTGGCAGAAGTCAAAGCATAGGGGTCAGGTGGGGAACAAACTGAGAATCCACGTTGTTAACTGTCCCACCCGTATCTAGATCTCTGTTGACTCCCATCTGCACCATGAAAAACTCCATGAGACTCCAGAGCTCCAAAAGACTTACACACTGACAGACTACAGCCTGGTGGATGCCAGAGAAGGCCAACAGTGGAGCCCGCCGGCCTAGAACAAACTCCCAGGAAGGAAGATGCAGCGAACAGCTCCCTAGAGGAGGTCTGAGACAAGACCAGGTTGGGGAGCAAAAAGGAATGAGAGCTTGCATAAAGAAGTTTCAGCAGGAGAGCAAAGGGATTAAAGTCTGAGCAAGATGACTCAGCAAGATGCTGGGAGGGGTTGGTATTCACTGCATTGACAGGTAGAGAGGATCCACGAGGTGAGTGAGGCTACCTGAAAATGTGTGCTGGCAGTGCGGTGAGAAGGGGAGGCCTGCGCAGTCAGGTTTACAGAAAGTGGAGACATCTATCTTTTATGAAAATAGAGTCTAGAGGCAGGCATTCTAAGGTTGGCACGTGCTCCACAGTTTAGGAGCCTGGGTCCTGTCTTACTACTCCACTGCTCTTAGTGCATGGCCACAACTGACTCTGTGGATACCTGCCGTTACATCTGCATCCCTAGATAAGAAACAGTTGTCAGAGAAGAGAAAGGACCCGAACTTGGTGGCCCAGATCTGTAATCCTAGCTATTGTGGTGACACACTTTAATCCTCCCACTTGGGAGGCAGAGGCAGGAGGATCTCTGAGTTTGAGGTCAGCCTGATCTACAGAGTGAGTTCCAGGACAACTATGGATAGACAGAGAAATAATGTCTTGAAAAACTATATGTTTGAGAGAGAGAGAGAGAGAGAGAGAGAGAGAGAGAGAGAGAGAGAGAGAGAGAGAGATACCAGGTATATAGTTCAGTGGTGGGGCTGTATCTTGTTCTACCTGCTGATCTTAAACCCAGAGAATGTTCTGCCACATTACATACTAATTATGAGAAAAAGCAGAAACAAGCATTTGACATTACTATGGCCCAATTAAAAAAAATTCTCACCCCTTTGGGCTGCAGAAGATAGCTCATCCATTAACAGCCATTACTGACCAGAGTTTGGAGCCCAGCACCCATGTAACAAACCAGTCATGGTCTTGCTGGTTTGATGCTGTAAATCCAGCTCTGAGCAGGGTAGAGTATCACTGGGGCTTGCTGGCTGCCAGCCTGGCTAAACCCCAGGCTTCAGGGTCACCAAGAGGTCTTGCCTTAAAGGAATAATGTAGGGAGCAGGAGACCACCAGATACCCTCTGGCCTCCACATATTCAGTGACACATGCGTTTGTCCACACACAGGGCATCCTCTAATGGTTCTTCCTGGCAATTAGGAGAAAGTTTAGACTCCAGGATGTTCCCACTTAGGCATCCACTGCAGCTACTACCCACTTCCTTGCAGATGGCTCAGCCCTAGGCTCTTGCACTAAACACCAGCCATACCCCAGGCTCAGCTCCTGGGAAGTTCCTGCCACTCTTTGAGTTGGTCTTCTGGGTGGAAGAACCTTTTCCTCATTAATTAGACCAACACGGTTCCCGATGCTCACTATGTTTACCCCAGAAGCTGTCTTAATGGGGAGCGTGCTTCCAGGTCTGTCCCCTCAGGTGCCAGACTCTCCTGACACTGGAACACCAGAGCCCCTTTTCTTGGTCTCGATCTAACCTGAGGCAAAAACCTGGATACTTTTTTTTCATTTCTTAACTTTAAAGTGGTTTTTGTGCGCGTGCGAGCATGTGTGTGTGTGTGTGTGTGTGTGTGTGTGGGTGGGTGGATGTGTGCGCGCTCGCTCGCAGTGACTTCAGTAGACAGTATTGGATACTTTGATGTGGTGGTAACAGGTAATTGTGAGCTACCTTATGTGCCTGGGGTAACTAGACTTGGATCCTTTGCAAAAGTTGTAAGAACTCTTTTTATTTATTTTTATTTTTTTTTATTATTTATTTATGTATATGAGTACACTGTCACTCTCTTCAGACATACCAGAAGAGGGCATCAGATCCCATTACAGATGGTTGATGAGCCACCATGTGGTTGCTGGGAATTGAACTCAGGACCTCTGGAAGAGCAGTCAGTGCTCTTAACCACTGAGCCATCTCTCCAGCCCTAGTAAGAACTCTAATTGTTGAACCATCTTCCCAATCCAGACACACTTTTTGTTTGTTTGTATTTTTTGAGACAGGGTTTCATTGTTTAGCCCTGGCTCCCCTGGAACTTACTTTATAGACCAGGCTAGTCTTGAACTTACAGATCTATCTGTCTCTGCCTTCCAAGTGCTGAGATTAAAGATGTACTACTATACCTGGCTACTTTTATTTATTTAAAGTATTTCCTGTTTTAAACTATGCATGTATGTATGTAGTATAACGTATATGTGTGTCTCTGTGTGTGAATGGGAACATGTGGATGTTCACCTGTACATATATGTGTGGAGGCCAGGGGTCAACATTAAGCATCTTCTCTATAGCTTTCTACCTCATTTTTGAGAAAGTCTCTCTCTGAACTTAGAGCTCAACCTATTGGCTAGTTTCCAGCAAGGGAATGCCTTATCCCCAATCGAGTGTAGGATTACAGGTGTATACCATCATGGCCAGCGTTATGTAGATGTTAGAGAGTCAAATTCAGGTGCCTTACCCCCTGAGCTATCATGCCAAACCCAAATGTGGTGTTGTTGTTTTTTAAATGGTGGCCACAGACAGAACCTATTTCTTGACAAGGAAAGATGCTCACTTCCGACTCCGCCCTCCCAGCATGCAGCCTTATTTGGAAATACAGTCTAGGCAGAAGCAATCATGTGCCTACACTTTGTGTAGCCCTAGCAATCCTGGGCAAAGCAGCCCATGTTCTGGGATAAAGTGGTCCTCATCCAAAGACTGATATATTGATAACAGACATTTGGAAAGACTCAGCCATATCAGGAGACACCATGTGACTGTGGAGTCAAATACTTGAATACTATGTCTACACGCCAGGGAAGGTGGAAGTGGGGCCAAAGGCAGAGGCTAGCCTGTAGCCCACAGCTGTTAAGAACAAAATGAGGGAGGCGTTTCCAGGCCCATTCAGTGATGCCCTGTCTCCCAGGCTTAGAAGAGTCTCAGCCTTTGGCCACCAGACTCAAGAAGATGCCTCTTTTTGAGGTCTGAGCCTAGCTTAGGGTGAACACACATCCCAGCAGGTTAATCCTTAGGGCACCTCTAGGCAAATGCTTTTGGGGATGAAATGAGTTACATCAATGTATTCCACGCAACAGCCCTCCTGCTTCTAGGGTGGATGGACTTTGTCTCCAGCCTCCTGGAACTCCAAAGCAGGACTCAGGAGAGGCTAGCCATGGAATGGTAGCGTCTTATTGCAGTGGGCATGCCCATTCACTATTACCAGACTTTCCCTTAGCCACTAGCAGAGGGAAGATGGCTCATCAAAAACAGGGCCAGCACTGACTCTACCACTTCTAAATAGCCACCCAGAGACAGACCCACAGGGGACAAGGGTCTAGCATTTTGCCTAGCATTCCTGAAAACCTGCATTTGATCCTTGGCACTAAATAAAAACAGGAGCTATGGAGGTGGCTCCGTGGATAAAGCATTTATCACGCATACACGAGGACCAAAACTAGCGTCCCAAGAACCAATACAAATATGCTGGGTAGGTAAGAGCAGTGTGCCGTCAATTCTAGGGGATCCCAGAAACCAGCAGGCTAGCTAGACTATCCATGTGGGTGAACTCTGGGTTCAACTGAGAGTCCTTGCTTCATGAGTAAGGTGGAGATGATGGAGGAGGACATCGACTTCATGTCTTCACATGTATGTACACATATGTACACACACCTACACACACTGTGCCACACACACACACACACTCACATACACAGGCTCTCCACACATACCACACATAAACACATACAGTAAAGATACTGCCTAAAACAGCTACCACCACCGGGTGAGGAAGCTCACTCCTGCAATCTCAAGCAAGCTGGAGTGAGGGTGAGGTAAACATAAACAGAGCAGCTGACAGGGAGCGATGTGGTTGAGGAGGGCTTCTAGGAGGAGGTGGGCTGTCATGGGACTCTGCAGGAGGACTGGTGCTGCTTGGAGGAAACTCAAGAGCTATTGGGTGGAATTCTGATGATAGAGGTCACATGGCTGCAATCTCGGGGCGTCCCCAGGGGTGAACCTATAGTGTGGCTGCTGCAGGCTGTCCCTCAGTCGAGGCCGGCTGGCAGCCGATGACAGAGACAGCCTAGCAGCTGATATACTGCTCTGTGATTGTGATTAACTACTCAGTCCCCTCCCTGCTCTGCCGAGTATGACAGCTGCGAAGTGAAGCAGAGGGGCCAGGAAGGGGTTAATGGGTTATGCTTCCATCTGAGCCCTGCAGATGATGAGGGGGAGGACAGGGCTCTGGTGAGAGATGTGCATCAGCTGGCCCAAGCGAATGGAGGGGACACAGGCCTTGTCCTTGGGGACAGAAGAGCCGTCACCCTGCCATCATTTTCCTCTGTAGCACCATGCTTTCTTCTCCCCCACCAGGCCAGGGCATCCCAGATGACCGCCCTCCTGGTTCCAAGGTGGGCAGTGTTTCCAGCCTCTGGGAACTCTGGCAGAGCCCAGGAGGGCTAGCCACAGAATGGAGGCATGTCGCTGCTATAGGCATACCAGCTGCAATCGTCAGACTTTCTCTCGGGAACCAGCAGAGGAAGGCCTGACCCACCAACAACTTGATGGTTATACTGTAAGCAGGGCCAGCACTGGTGCTGCCACTTCCCAGTGGGCACCCTGGGGACAGGCCCACAGCATGACAAGGGTGCAGACTAACTGCAGTTTGTATGTAGAGCATGTCCCTCAAGCAGGAAAGTGCCCCATGGCCACTGCAGCCAATATACAGGAAACAATAATGGAAACTAAGTAATGCGGCCCCAATCACAACATAGTGCAAAGCTTTATCCCCAGTAGTAAGAAGAAACCCAAGGGGTGGCTGTAGTGTAAATTAGGATCACAACAGACTGTTAAGGGGCCTTTATCCAACCAGGTGAGAGAGGCCAACACGAGGGCTTTAACACTGTAACAAAGCGATGGAAAGAAGTGGAGATGTGGTTTCAAGCCAGGAATGCCAAGAGCCACTCAAAGCTGATGAGGATGTCTCTGAGAGCCTTTGGACATAAAGGCTCCACCATCTCTGTGCTATGTGGCTGAGATCTCTAGCAATACTGAGCTACTGAGTCTGGCGAGAGAATAGCATCCACCAAGATCCTCTGTGATGACAAGAATGGCAGACTCAGGGCAGAAAGAAGTAAACTGTCCATCAGAATAAAGCAAGCACCTCCTCTCGTGACCCGGTAACATTAAAACATGTACTATACGATGTTGGAAAGCTCCATGCTTGGCAGCCTTCTTCCTCTGGGCCTGGGACATGGTGCGGTGAGTGCTTGCCTCCAGGGTATTGTGAGCATTCCTGAGTCCACTGCTCAGGCTTCAGAGGGGGATGAGGAGAAAGATGGGTTCCTGACTTCTGTGTGACTCCCAGGAGATGTCCAGAATAAGACTGTAAGACTAGGACAGCATCTAGAGCTGTTCACCCTCCCCCCAACCCCGCCCCAATGCGGAGGGATGTCATAGCAACAGAGAGTGGTGTTGCACCCAGAGATTATGTTATTTACTGGGAAAAACCCCACTGTTTTTAGTTGTGGTGTGGCTCAGCCCTCAGCACACACCATTCATCCCTCCAGCTGGAATACAGACATGCCCTTTAATCTCACCTTTACTCCAAAACAATGGAGGTAAAGTTAGTTTGTAAAAGGAAGCTCTCATGTTTGAAAGTGATGTTGAATTGAGTGGCAGACAAAATGACGAATCAGAGAAAGATTTGACAGAATGGATGTGGCCAGCTCTCATGAGAAGAGAGAGAAAAGGGAAGCTACTTGAGGGGCAGTGCAGAGAGAGGAAGGAGGCAGTTTTTACTGGGACAGTTGTACAGAGACAGGTTGCAGAGAGAACTTGCCCACCTTTTCTTGCTTTTTGAGTGACAGTGACCCCTGATGGTCACATTCCACATGCACCCAGTGCAGCCCAGTGGGAGCTGGTTGGTAAGGAACTGTTTGCCCAAGGCTATATGCAAGCTCACTTACATGCACCCATAGTCTGTGTTCTAAACAGCCTGACACTTCGTCATGGGGTTGCCCAGAGTTGGGTATGCAGCTGGAATTAGACTCCAGCTGTTGACCTCCATTCCAGATGTGCTGCTGCCCCAGGGGCCTCCCACTGACCTTGCCCTGTGCTTGCTCTTCCTTGAGTTCAGACATGCCTTCTTAACTGAGGTTCCAAAAGTGGCAAGGCCTGTTGGAGTCTTGGGGCAAGAAAACCCACTATATCACTTCGCTTACAAGTTTTTGGGTGGAGAAATTCACGTGTCTTATTTAGACTCTGGTTGATGGAGAAACTGACCAAGTTCGTCATGGGTGGAAGGACCTGCAGAGGCGCTTGACAGGCACCGCTGAGGGACGGAGGACAGTGCTCAGAATACTCCTGCTTCCGTGTACGCCCCACCCTTTCCTTGTGTGCATTATTCTCAATGACTTCCCATGTGTTACACAGTCTCTAAGAGGCAAGTGGAAGGCTTTCTCATGGAGAGCTAGCCAGAGGGGTTTGTGCTTCCAAAAAGAATCTGGGACTGCCAACCAGCATGGCCTCAGTCATTCCTTGAAGATTAAATCCACTAACCCTTTAGGCACTAGTGCATGGCAGCTGGAAGTGGCAGCTCACGCTAGCATTTAAGGAGCAGGAGGCAGGAGTATTAAGTTTGAGGTCGGACTGGATTACACCGTGAGATCCTGTTTTTAGAAAGCCAAACCAGGCTGGCAAAATGGCTCAGAAGTTAAAGGCACTAGCTGTTAAGCTTGATAACCTGAGTTTGATCCCTGGGTTGTACATGGTAGAGAGCTGACTTTCAAATCATCCTCCGGATCAGAACAGAAGGAAACGAATGAAAACAGCTGGCATAGAGCGTGAGCACGTGACAGGCATGCAGCGGGAACACGGATGGGCCTACCCTCCTTTTGTTCACACTGGTTCTGGGCTCAGGTTTCTTGTTTTAACTTTTTTTTTTCAAATGATGGGACAGGAACCCCAAGAGGTACAGCAAGCCCCTGAGTGCCGCCCTGCAACTGAGCAGGAAGCAGGACTAGAACCCAGGTTGTATGAGTCCAGCGCCTGGCCACGTGCCCAGAGAGTCGGGACAAACTCATTCATGAGTACGCTGTTCCCATAGTTTCCAGTCACAGACCATTATCTGTAGGCCCTGAAGCAAAGCCTCGCTCACTAGGCCAGGGAGGAAAAGAAGTCACTCTTCACAGGGGACATGGAGCCCTGTCTAAAGACAGAACTTCTGAAACAAAGAAAGTCCATAGCTCACAGGAAACACAGCCAAGTATTGAAAGAAAAAAAAAAAAATCTACGTCAGGTGCAGGTGACCTTGGCAGCCCAGCGGAAGCTGCTGAAGGTGATTAGACAATGGATCTACTTATAGCCTTCTTCCTTTCTTTAGATCTTACTGAATTTGGGGAAAAAATGCAAAGTCAAAGAAAAATTCAAAGTACAAAAAAAGTGTCAAAGGAAAAAAAAAAATCACGGGAAACCCTTCATCTCCTCTAGTCAGCGAATGGTAAGCTCCTGTCCCTTCAGCTCTGGGTGTTTTATCTTGAGTCCCAGTCCTGCCCCAGAATTTTATGCCTCATCAAACCCCTTTTGCCTTAATGTGGCCAATCCTTGACACAAGAAATCCAAGGGGCCTGCGGCCTCTGCTCACTCGGTGAGAAGTCAGGAAGCCAGGCTCAAGCTGCTGGTCGGTAGGCTAGCTCTGAGAGGGACTGGCCAACAGGCCTCCAAACCAGGACATAATGGACAATAGAGGGCTAGAGAGATGGCTCAGTGGGTGGGGGAGCTTGCTGCCAAGTCTGATGGCCTGAATTTGAGCCTCAGAACCCAGGGGGAGCATCTAATATGTCTGGGTAAAGGGGCTGTGGAGCATGTCTCTTTCCTGGCAGCACCTGGGTTGGCGAAGGCAGAGAGGAGGCCGGGATCTGGCTGCTGCACTGGGCTCAACCTACCCTTTCTCTAAAGGCTGTATTCTTGCTTCCTTGTTGCTGCAGTTTAACTCTTCTTCAAAAAGTTATCCACTGTGTGGTGGGGATGCATGTGCCGCAGGATGTGTGTGGAGGTCAAAGGACAATTTGTGGGAGTCGATTCTCTTCCTTCTTCCACCAAGTGGGGTTTGGGGATTGAACTCCAGTCATCAGGTTTGGTAGCAAGCCTCTTTACCTGCTGAGCTGTCTTGCCAGCTACTTAAGCTCTTGACTGCATGCTGCCCTGCTGTGTTTGAGGTTTTTCCTTTGGGAACATAAGTAACCAGCCTGGTGCTGGGGCCCAGGCAAGGTGTTTGACCCCTCTGAGTTTTGCTCTATTCCTTCCTTCCATTTTTTTGGGTATTTTGTTTGTTTGTTTGTTTGTGACAGAATCTCACTATGTAGCTCTGGCTCTCCTGGAATTCACTGTGTAGACTAGGTTGGCCTTGAATTCACAAAGATCCACCTGTCTCTGACTCCTGCATCCTGGGATTAAAAGTGCAGACCACCACGCACAAACCTGGACTGAGTACAGGAATCCTTCCAGAGGGATTCTCTGAGAATAGAATGAAGAAAACTGAGGGTAGAGCCCACTCCCGGGAAGGACTTGCCACAGGTGGTGGCAAGAGTGGCCTCTGGTCCTGGCATGGGGCTAAATAGGGAAGGCCCTTTAATGCCACAATGCTGATTGTTGCCAGGCAGACCTCTGGGGAGATGGGCAGGTGGGGATGTTTGGTGTGGACCAGCCTAGGAAATGTATGTGCCTGTTTCACACCGTGTGGACTTGACTCCAAGCCATCCTGGCCTGATTTTCTGTTTCCTTCATCTTGGGTCCTCTTTGCTCTAGGTGAATCTTTAGCGTGAACCTAGGCATTTACACCCCAGCTCACTAGGAAGAACTCAAGAGTCAGCAAGCACCACATCCGTGTCAGGACCTGCCATGTGAATACAGTGTCTGAGGAGGGTGGAAGAGGACACTGGATCCCTTGGAACTTGAATTTCAGGGGTCTGTGAGCTGCCCAGTGTGTGCACCAGGAATGAGCCCTGGTCCTCGTCAAGAGTGTTAAGTACTCATTTTGTATCCTAAATGTGCAGCACCCTTTCCAGGGGACTGTGGTCCTCCTCTCATCTGGACCTGAGTGTCTACGGCCTGGCATGCTCTGTGGCCATTAGGATGCACAAGGACATACTACCTAAGAACAAGGGGCTGTGGGATCTCAAGAGGAGATACCATCCACCCTTTTTTCTACTGATGCTGTAAGAAACTGCTACACAGCAGTAGCTATGAAAGTGTGGCTCTAGAGGTACACACCCTTGATTCTGGCTCTCAGGAGGATGGAGAGTTTGAGGCCAGCCTGGGTTACATGGTGATCAATGGATCGAAATTCAAATTGATTGTAGTTTTGTAGGTTAGAATAAGCCAAGGTCTCCCGGCAATGAGGATATTGGCCGTCTGGGTGGAGGCTCTAGGAAAGTTGACCCTTTCAAAATCGTTAAGGCTGTGGTCAGAAACTAATGTGCACATTTGCAAGATGAGATTCTGGTTCCCTCCCTGCCTCTCTGTATGAGTCCTGCTCCTGACTCCGACCAGCCACCAAGGCTGTTGGCCCCAGACTTCCATGCCTTTCCCTAGGCACCTCTTGTGATTATCTGCGTGCTGAGGCTGATGTGGGTTTATGGTGCCCACTCAGGTGATTCCACACAAGCCTCAATTTTAGAGCTCCCTTCATTTACTTGCAAAGTCCTCTGCCCTGCATGTTCCCTAGTTCCAGGAATTAAGGCGTGAAAGTCCTTCATGATCCTTCTCAGGGCGAGGGTGAGGCAGGGTGGAGTGCGGGGTGAACAGTTCAACCTCGGCCAGCTTCCATCCACAGGCTAGGACACACACACACACACACACACACACACACACACACACCGCGCACACACAGGCCTTTAAAGGCATAAGTAAGGCCACACCCAGTGGGAGTGTTTTGCCCTATAAGGCTTTGGGTTGTCCCAGATCAGGAAGGAAGGACCTAGCTGTGCAGGAACTGGGTGGGAACTAAGATTTCTGGGCAAGAACAGGATTTGCCTAGACCAAAGGTAGGACTGGCTGGGCCAGGCTTTCCAGGGAGCCAGTGAATGGGCTGCTGTCTGGCTCTTGTTTCTTCTCGGCCATTCTGAACATCTCCCTGGGAGAACGACACCAACAAAATGGCAGGATAGACTGCCTCCAGGAGACCCTCACTTTGAGGGCTTGCAGTGGCTCTCACTGGGGTTCCTGGGCAGAGGTGGGGACCTCACCCTGGCTCTGGCTCCCATCTCCCCTCGTGTCCTACATTTGCTGGCTGGCTGTTCTGTCCTGTTCCTGAGTCCTTTGTTCCAGGGGTCACCAGGTCCTGAAAGGCATTCCTTTCAGAGCAGAAGGAAGGACAAAGTCCACATTTCTGCTCTGTCTTGGCCCTCTCCCAGTTCACCCAGCCAAGGCCCTCTGCCAGAGTGGTGCTTTCTCCTCAGAGCACCCCAGTGGTGTATTAGCTACTTTACATCTTTTGTGGTCCTTTGAAGGTTACCCCACAAAATACATTCAGGGCAACACACTGTTCTGCTCTGTATGCCCAAGGAGGTACTCCTGCGGCCCCCAAACACCTTCTCAGGCTCCCACCTGCCTGGGGTCAGCATCTTCAGCCAAGTCCCATGCTAACCTCAGGCTGAGTCCAGAGGCTTGATTGCTTTCGTTGTTTTTTTTTTTTGGTTTTTCGAGACAGGGTTTCTCTGTGTAGCCCTGGCTGTCCTGGAACTCACTCTGTAGACCAGGCTGGCCTCGAACTCAGAAATCCACCTGCCTCTGCCTCCCAAGTGCTGGGATTAAAGGCGTGCGCCACCACCGCCCGGCTCGTTGTTATTAAAAAGACAGGCCCTTGTTATATTTCCCAGGTTACCCTTAAGCTCTGAGGCTCCAGTAACTCTCTTGCCTTGGCCTCCTCAGCAGTTAGGATACAGGCCCTCTTTACTGGCAGTTATCTTGTTGGTTGGCCATTCAGTAGGCTATAGAAACATCCCACATCTTGGAACAGACTCAAGACTGGACTTGGGGCTGCAGAGGTGACTTAGTAAAGTACTTGCTTTGCAAGAGTAGGAACCTGAATTCAACCCCCAGAACTCATATTTTAAAATGCTGGGCACGGCAGGGGTGCATGCTTTAGTAATCTCCGTGCTGAGGAGGCGAAGACAGAGAATCCTGGGAGTTCCACTAGCTAGTCAGACTCACCCTGGGGTGCTGGGTTAGGTAGAGGTACAGCTCAGGGGCATCAAAGACCTGTGGTGAGCAGGGCACTTCCCTGTTTGAAGGATTGGTACTGAATACTGTGTACACACAGCTGTTCAGTCCCATTCCTAAGAATCCTGGGAGTGAGGCTCTTCCCACCAGTATGCAGAGAAGCCGAGCCATGTGGCCGTGGGCCGATTTACAAGCTGGAGGTTCCTAAGATTGGGTGACAGTCAAACCAGACCAAATCCCCATGTGGCAGTGACGTCCCAAATGTCAGCACACAGCTTTATCCTCTACTGAGTGTAAGCCAAGACTGCTGTCTGTGCCCTCCAGTCATTGGATTACTCTTGGACTATCTTCCTTATCTATGCCGCTCTCTGGATACCCAGCCACATTCTGACTGGCTAAGGGAAATTGCAGAGTGTACTCTGGCTGGGGGTGGGGGCAGCTGAGGGATGGAGCGAGGTACAAGGCCCTAGCTTCCACCCTCCAGTACTGCAAACAAATTAACTCTCCCTGATACACAAAGAGGAGACAGTTTTCATTTTCTTCAGGGTATTTATGGAGACAACATCTGAATCTATCCTTTTGAGCCTTGGGTCTATTTGAGAGCTGAAGGAGTCTGTCCTGGTTAGTTTTGATTTGTTGACTTAACACAACACGTGAGAGTCACGTGGGAAGAGGGAGTTTCAGCTGAGGGAGGTTGTGGGAAATCGGCTTGATTGATGTGGGAGGGCCCCTCCACTGTGAGTGGTACCACCCGGGCAGGTGGTCCTGGGTTGTATTAGAAAGCTAGGTGAAGATAAGGCAGAGAGAGGGAATCAGTAAACATTGTTGCTCCTTGGTTTGGGCTCCAGGTTCATACACCCATTTTCCCCAGGTTGGTCACGGTGTTTATCACGACAGCGGAAGGCAGACTGAGCAAAGGCTCTCATCTATTTTACCACAGAGGGCGGCTTTGCTGACCTGGGGGCTTTACCAGGAAGATCAAGGAAATCCAGCCTCCCACCTGAGGAGGGCAGATGCCTACTTCAGGGCATCACACTGACCTAAAGGACACCTGTCATAGAGATATGAGCTTGGATAAAGACAGTCAGCTGACATTGATGGCCACTCTATCGCCAGGGCAGTTCAGAATGTGCCTTGTCCAGTCATTTTCCTTGAGGATTTATCCTCAGATGTTTGAGAGTATCTGTGTGATGGATCATGCCCACCTGGCTGTGTAAGAGAGGGATTTTATGCTTACAATTTCCAGAAACCTTTTTTTTGTGTGTGTGTGTGTGTGGTATTGGGACGGAACCTTGACATGCATCACGTGAGGCGCTGCCATTGAGATCCATGTTAGCCTCTGTGTTTATCTCTGAGGTAGATTGAGTACGACGCCCACGGCTGCCAGATTTGAAGCCTTTTCATTCTATAACAACACTGCTTTCTTTTCCTTCTGCCAAGGCAGAGGATTACCAGATTTTACTCTTCCATTGTCTTCAAATGTGGACAAAAAATTTGACCCCCCCCCCCAGTAGAGTACTATCCAACCTAGGGTAAAAAAAAATCAACAGGTTCTGTTTCCACTGAACCAAAGGGGTGAGATGCACAATGGTTTGTGACTCTCGGTATCTTGAGAGAAGGAAGTCTCTGTATTTCCTGCTACTTTGGAAGGGTGAACAGGAAGTAATGGAAGTGTTTGTGTATGTGTGTACATGCTCTTCTGGTTTGTTAAGACAACTCTCACTGTTTAGCCCTTCCTGGCTTGCCTGGAACTCACTGTGTAGACTAGAGTGAGCTTGAAGTCTCGCAGCTCTGCCTGCCTCTGTCTCTTTAAGGCTCGGATTAAAGGTGTGTGTCACCATTCCTGGCTGGATTTCTCGAACTTTTTATTCTCTCACTTCTCCCACCAGTATCCCCCCATCCCCTAACCCCCACCCCCGCTATGTGTGAGCACACGTATCAAGAGCAGCTGGATTAGCACTATTTAAGTATTTTGACTTTTGGTCATGGGACTTAGCCTTAAACAGCTGGACAATCTCTCTGTCCCTACTTTAAGAATAAAGAGGAGTGCAGGGTGGTGAAAACCAGTAAGACAACAGTCTAAAAAGTGGGCTGGCATAAGGCCTCTCTCTGCTCTTGCTTCCTTGGTTCTCAACCTTGACTGAAAAGGGGTTGGAATTTGTAGGCTTCACAGGACTCCTTGTGTGTACACAGCCCCTAGTGTAAAAGCATAGACAACTTTAATTTTTATAAAAAGGAACAAAATGCAAAACAAAATAATAATTACAGACGAAACTCATCCTGCATGAGCCACCCCTTAGAGGTTCTCACTGTGCACTATGCGTCCTGGTGGGGTTCACTCAGACCAGGGACCCCTTCAACTCATCTCAAGGTCCACATCTGCCCTGCGGCTGTACTGGGGACCCAGGACCAACAGGCTTGGGATGAAGAGAAGGGATGGAGGCAGGATCCCTCCCAAGTCCTCTGATCACTTCCAGGTTGTATTAAGAAGGATGTCCATGCACAAGAGAGTTCAGGAGAACCTGTCAGATGCTTAAGCCTACACTCGAAAGGCCGTTTACTACTACCCTCCTTTAGTGAGCAAACAGAAGGCCTAGAGAATCAAGAGACTTCCCCAAGTCTCACCGTAAGCAAGAGGCAGCTAAATCTTCTAGGGATCTTCCTCTAATATCCTTAGGCTGCCTCCAACTGAATGTTACAAACCAGATCTCTCTGAAGTCTGCAACTGGGGCTCATAAGCACTGGGACACGGTGTTGGGGGAGGGGCTGTGCTGTGCAACTTCAGGTTGGGAGGAGGCCTTTGTGTTAAAAAGCTCAGGCCTGGCCTTCCTGCTCCCCAGACCCAGATCTATGACCATGAAGTGTTGGGATGGAGGTTGGGATTGGGGTTGGGGTAGGGATAGGGAATGGGGCAAAGGGTTGTTACCCTTTGTGTCTCTGGCCTTCTTGGCTTTTAACTTCAGCGATGGGGGTACCTGGTGTCCTGTGGTGGCCAAGTGAGCCTAGACAGAGCAGTCCAGGCTGCAGTAGTCAGCAGATGAGAAGAGTTTCAGTACATTAACCAGTGGGAACATGAGCAGGGCACCAATCAGAGAGCCCAGCTGCACTGCTGCCCCACACCACAAGAGGGCACTGCGACTTCGGTCACGCAAGATCACACCCAGCATCACCTTGACATAGCTGAGACAGGCTGCAAACAGCACCCAGGAGAGCACCTGCCGGAACAAGGCCACCAGGGGAAATGGAGGGGGCAAGGGGCTCAGAAATGACCCCTGACTACAAGGAGGTCCTATGGAGATGACCCTGGAGGGCTAAGTGGGGCACAGGAGCCATCCTTACAAGGTAAAAGGAAACCCAGGTGTCTCTCCCTCCCCAAGTGTTATCCATAACAACCTACCTCCCTAAGCCCTGTTTTTACAGCATTTAGGCTAACAGAAAGGGCTGTCCTTGGGGTTCCCCAGCCTTGGGAAGTGAAAGTGAGAGGGAATACTTACGATAAGGACTTCTCCACCCCAGTGACCCTGCAGGACAGGGCAGGGGCTCATAGCAGCCATGGCCATATTGTAGGTCCCAAAGCCGGTCCCCAGCACTGTGAGCAGCCCCAGGAATAACAGCGACCTGTAGAGGAGTGGAGAAGGGCATAGAAGAGGTTGAGAAGCCTGCCTCCTGCCCATGTCACCTAGGCCTCAAGGAGTAGCCAGGGCCTCCAAGTTTAGAGGTTAGACCTTTATGGAAAAAAAAAAAATCCCACGCTACTTAGCTTAAGGGGGACACTGAAAGGTGTCAAGGACCTCATGTCTTTCTACCAGATCACAGTTTAACCACCCTCACCTTGAGACTGATCCTTGACCTATCTCTGACCTAACCTCGCATGCGCAATGGGAGTGTGGTGGGCACCTGGGGAGTGGATGGAACACAGGTGTGGGCAGCTTCCCAGCTGTGAGGATTGGCTATAGTTTCCTTCATGACATCAGCTCCTTGTGGAAGCCACCAGGAGCTTTGCTCTCTGCAGGGCCCTTCAGGGTGTGATAGCTTTCTCCAGGACCCTTGGGGAGGGCGACCATGAGCTTAGAGGTGATGCCAACATTCTATCAGAATCTGGCTGGCAGCTGAGACATTGCTTTCCTTTATGAGGTGCAGAAAATTGGCCACGCCTTCCCCTGGTCCAAGAATGAGTGTTTAGCAGTGATTAACCAGTATGTGCAGAAACCGTCACCGGCAGCTTTTATTTCCCATAAGTTTCTGCAACCTGAGACTGTTTCCCTACAGACTCCACCTACCCAGACTAACCAGCACCACCTCCTTGTCCTGCACAGAAGAAACACTCTGAGTTTTGGATTGTGTAGTAGGTGCCCTCCCTCCATCAGAGTGAACACAGCCCACCTGACACCCTAGCTTTTCTGTACGTGTCGCTGTCAGTTCTTCAATCTCTCTCTCTCTCTCTCTCTCTCTCTCTCTCTCTCTCTCTCTCTTTCTCTTTCTTCTCTCTCTTTCATTACTATGGCCTCCGTCAGGTTTCCAGGACCAAGCCCCCAGAGTTTGAAGCCCTAGGGAGAACTGATGGACTCCCCTAGCTCACGCTCCTGCTCGATCCTGTTCTTGGTCCCAGCTGGTCTGTGTTTGTAGCAAATCTGAATGGCTAGAGGCGGGGGTGGTAGCAAGGCCCGGCTAGGCCCCGAAGCTTGGAGATTCCAATGTGGATGTTTCTCCCAGGGTGGGGAGAGTCAGAACTCCTTATACTTCTGAGCCAGGGCCCTGTCTACTCTGGTAGCCTCAATTACATCTTTACCTAGCTATCCTAGAAGTACAACTTGATGGGGTTGGCTGAGCCAGAGGCAGGAGGGTAAGGTTGAACAAGCCCATCTCCATTTCTCTAATAGAGAACACTGAGAACAACCCATATCACATTCCTAGACATCATAGGAGGAAGCATTGCTACTCCCATTTTTCAGATAGGTATCCTGGAGGTGCAGAGGCAAAGCTTTGTGGTACCCCATACATCTGGCTATATTACCTATTACCAACCCCTTACTACATATTGGCCAGTGGGCCTTGGCACTTGGGGTTCTGAAATGAAGTGATCCCCACTAGAGTTCCCTGGGTCAGGTGGGGTACCTGTTAGGCAGGAAGATGGGGAGGAAGCAGGCGAGGGGGCTGGCCACGGAGCTGAGGGTGGCGGACAGGTGGTAGGCAACAGGCCCGTAAGGCAGGCAGGAGTAGGTCTGCACCGAGGGCAGAATGCCATTGGTGAGTGCATTGACAAAGGCTACCACGGAGTAGATGAAGGCGAGCTGGGCTGGGCGGAGGGAGGCTACGCTGGCTTCCACTGATCCCTTGCCTGGGCTGCTCACAGGGGCGCCTAGGGAGCTGGTGTCTTCTGTGTCTCGTGGCCTGATAGAGTGCAGGGTGACCTGGGAGTGGAGGAGGTCCTCTATGGAGCCTTGCCGTCCCCAGGGCTGCCGCTGCAGGAGGAAGAAGGCGACCAGGCAGCAGCCCGTCAGGAAGGATAGCACTAAGAAGAACAGCAGTGGCGAGAAGCGAGGGGCCAGGTAGCGGCTCTCCAGGTGCCAGGTGAGGGGCGACAGGGAGGGGCTAAGGGTTCCCTGTGGAGGAACAAAGCTGCAGTCAGCCACATGCCACATGTCAGAAACAATTGCTACATCACAGATTCCCAGATGAAAACCTGGGCCTGAGGAGTTCAGAGACATCTAGACCATAGATTCTCATTTCCCCGGTCTTTGTGATTTTGTTTGGGGGGCTCAGGATAGCCCCCCAATCTAACTAAAAGACCCTAAGAATACATCACCCTAAGAAAGACTTCTTTAGTACCAGATACTCTAAACCAGTTGAGTTGGGACAAAGTCAGAGCTCCCAAGGTCTGCTGAGGAAGGATGTGGACATTTTCAGGACTGAGATAGGTAACCTTTGTCTTGTCACTTGTCAGATTCCATCTGAGTTTATGACAGGCCACCTTTGCTCATCAGCCATGTCCTCCCCTCCCAGAGTACACCTCCACACCCCGACGAGCCCCAAGCCCCTGTCACTCGCCATCGTCTGGGACAGTTTAAATCTCTATCACCTTTGAATCTCAAACTTTTATGAACCTCCAACACTCACACACTTCCAACGGTCTTTCTGCCTCTCACCCATCCCCATCACTTTAATTTGTGGCCCTTGGCTGACAAGAAGGCTCAGCAGCAGGTGAAGGCACTTGCCACGCAAGGCTGACAACCTGACAACTTGTGTTCCATCCCTAGAACCCTCGTAAAGGTGGGAAGAGAGAACTGACTCTACAAAGTTGTCCTCTGACTTCCATACTGGTGCTGTGGCTTGTGGCCCTACGCGTGTGTGTCAGAATACACACGACAATGAAATAAATAAATTAATGAATATGTAGTTATGTCAAATAAAGGAAATAATGGAAGTAAGTCTTCCCTTTCCTATACTGGGGAGGAAGCACAGTACAACAATGGCTCCGGGTCATGCTAGGTACCTGAGTGATGGGAGTCTCCATCATGGTCACAGGGTTCAAGGTGGTACCTGGTGTCTCCGTGGCATTGACACAGGTAGTGATACCTGAGCCTTGGACAAGGGCCACCAGGGCAGGCAGGAGGCCGCTGAGCCCCTCCCCTATGAAGAAGGTGGTGAGATAGTACGTGGGCAGCTGGCTCATGAAGGGCAAGAAGGTGACAGAGGAGGTGCAGTCCACCAGGGCCAGGAAGAAGGTGAGGACAATGAAGGCCACACTGTGCTGTCTACCCTGTATCCAGGAGGTCATGTTCCACAGGAAGGCTAGGAAGATGCAGGCAGCCGTGCCTGTGCACAGGATAAGGAAGATCACGGGCACCTCAGACAGGCAGCCGGGTCGGAAGCGATGCATCAGGGTGACTAGGAGGGGGCCTATGTTGGCCAGCTGGATGACCACAGTGAGGTAAGAGGGCAGGTACCAGGCCTCGGGCAACTCAGTCACCAGCAGGGGCAGCTCCACCCAGAGCCCATTGATGGCCACCCAGGAGCCCATGCCAAAGACGCAGACCAGCAGGTGTGTCAGGAAGGCCATTGTGGGCAGCCTGGGACAGGCGATGTCCCGTCCTCCAGATCAGGCTGCAGAGGGACTACTGGTGGAGGACACCTGGTGAGACAGTTACAGTTTCATTATCCACAAGCTGGCTTTGTATTAGCAGCAAACATAGATGCATTCGTTCACAGATAGCCTTTAACTGGGTAAGGATTTCCTAGGCAGGGCTCAGAAATCCTGACATCATAAAAAAAAGATTGATATATCCAACTTCAGAAATGTTAAAAACTCACAAATGTAATAAATGCAAACAGGCAAGCAAAATATCTTCTGTAAAAAATACCAACAGTACAGTCAAAAGACAGATGATAACCTGGGGGAGGTGTGGGTAAAACAGATAAAAGGCTTGGTTCTTCAACTGAAAACCCCAGACAGAAATTTGCCAAGGATATAAACAGTTTAGAGGAAAAACATATAGATAGGTCTTTGACCCATGAACAGGTCACCATCTCTCTTCTGGGTGGGAAAATCCACCACAGATCCGCTCCAGAATGCTATTTCCATGGTTATATGTTAATTTTCCCATGATTTGGAAAAGTCAGCAGATGGAATATTTTTTGTTAATCATAGCCAAAGAAGTTTACCCATCCCACACTAGTGTCTTTGATGAGCAGGTAAGGAATCAGAGGCCCAGAAAGGCAGAGTCACATGCCCAAGGCCACCCAGCCAGCATGTGTCATGTGCCTCTATGGGAGCTCTATCACCCCAGTGGGTGATAGAGGAAGGAGTGTGCCCTTGAGCTGGTCCCATGCCAGCACTCGTCCAATTGGGTAGCCACAAGCAGACTCCAAGTCTTTTTCCTTTTTTTTTTTTTTTTGTTTCCTTCCTGTTCTGGTTTTGAGACAAAAATCTGACCATTTAGCACAGGGTAGCTAAAGCTCTAGATTTTTCCCACTTTTGCCTCAGGGGTATAATGTGTCACCACACTCATGACTCCCTCTTGGATTCTAGTAGTTCTAGAGCTTTCTCATGGTCAAGCCTCACCCAGAAATCTTTGATGCTTTGTCAGCTCCTTTCCCTGGTCCCTACACAGGAAACCCACCTAGGAACGGGAAATGATATAAGAGATAGGAAAACGGAGCAACCAGACATGGAGGCTATCCCGTTCTCACCCAAGGCTCCCCTGGCCTGACCCCAGGTTTGCTAGAGGACCTGGAGACAGGCAGCTCCCAAGCTGCACTTACTCTCCTGCCCCACCTTCAAGGCTGTACTGGCCTGCAGACTCTTCTCCACCCAGATTTCTGCAAGATCTTGTACCAGGAAGCCTTCACAGTCCCCTTGCTGGGCTGGTGCTCTAGGGGGTACGGGAGGACATGAAGCCCTGCCAGTCACTGCTCTGCTGTGACCTCCCGACACAGCAAGTGATAAAGGAAGCAGAGGGAGCCAATAATTAGAGGAGTAATTTCCCCTCCACAGCTGTCACAGGAAAGGAGAGATAGGCAGAGTTCTATCAGGGTCTGCACCCTAGCTCCCCACGTTTGTTCTACCCAGTGAGGGGATGTCCCAGGCAGAGAGGACAAAATGTAGGAAAGTCAGACTGCTGCTCTCAGAGCAGTGAAGGTTCCAAGTATGGTGGGGACATGTTTAAAAGATGAGTATGAGATGGGGTGTGGCTCAGGTATTGAACTCAGGGACACACATACGCCAGGCAGGAGGTCTGTCACCGAGCTATGCACAGCCCCATTGCTTTTACTTTTAATCTGGAGACGGGGTCTCACTGAGTTGTCCAGGCTGGCTGTGATCTCGTTCTGTAGTTCAGACGGAGATCCCCCTGCCTCAGCCTCCCTAGAAGCTGGGACTATAGGCCTGGGTCATGAGGCATAGGTCAGTATCTGTATTTTCTGCCTTGTCTTCAGTGGCCTTGTGGTTCTTGTTCACTCGGGTATGTAACCTGCCTTTATGGGTCACCTACACCCAGTTGAATAATTGTCTCTGCTCTCAGGAATGTAAATAGATCTGTCTAGAAAATAAAAAATGCAGAGCCGTCCAGGCAGCAGTGAGTACCACAGAGTCAAGAAGAGTTGGGAGGTGGGAATATGGGTGTCAGAGGAGTCTGGGGTTAGAGGGTCCAAGTGCAGGCGCTCTCCATATTCTAAGATTAGCCTTGGGGCTAGTGAGCCTGTGGCTATAAGATTATGGGCAGCAAAGAAGCCAAGGGGAGGTCACCAGGCCCTTCAAGGACAGTGTGGATGTGTCCTCGTTGACCCCTCCTAGATGAGGGAAGGCCAGTCTTGATGGCTGCGATGACGACTGCCACAGGGAGCCACAAATGAAGCAGGGTAGAGCCACTGCATGTCGTCAGGGTCCTGACAGACAATGAGCCATCATGGCTGCTTGGGATCCACCTGTACTAAACCCCTTACACCTGCAGCCTCTCAGCAGGCCTGAGGCTCAGAAAGGAAAGAGGTCATCAGAGGTCACACGACTGCTCGTGGTGTGTGGGATTCTAAAGCAGGCCCCAGGAGAGAGTGAGAAGAGGTGACCTAAACTTTCAAGCTCTGGGGCCAGGCAGTAGCGAATGAGGAAGGAGGAGCGGGGCAGAGACATGGACCCTAAGACAGAGCTGCTTCCTGGGTGCCAGGGTCCCTGTGGGGAGACACGAGACAAAGGCTCTGAGACAAGGTTCAGAAGCAAGTGGTGACAAGGGACATCGGAGGGTGAGTTCAGGCTTGGTCCTTCTGTTGTTCCCGTGTGTGCGTGTGTGAGCGAGTGTGTAAGTGTTTTGCAGGGGTGAACCAGGGACTCGTGTATGCTAAGCAAGTTTATCTCACCCTCTTTGTTACTTTTACATCAAACACCGAGTGTCAGCAGCCCCACAACCCCATTGTGTGGCACTGGGCTGCCTCCTCCTCTGTGTGGTCTGACCTTGGTCCTGGACTGTAACAGTTTCCTGGCTTCTGTGCAAAGCCTCCCATCTCAGGATCCTCAGAAGCCAGCCAGTCAAGGATCCTATCTGTGTCTATCAGCCAGTACAGAGTTCTCCCACGGGAACTAGGGTATGTGTAGGGGTATTTTCTCCTATGTGGAGGCAGCATCTGGCTTGCAAGGGACTGGGCCACCCTACACCCTGACGCCATGGTTGGGTGCTCTCTCTGCATAGATAGGCTGGCAGCTGGTGGGCGCTGAGCCGAGGGGGCCCAGACTGGAGAGAGCCAGCCCAGGCCTGCAGGTGGCCCTGGGGACTGGACTGGCTGGGACCTGCTCTAGGTAGGCAGAGCAGGGGACCAGAAAGCCAACCTAGGGAAGAGAGTGGGGTGCTGAAAAGGGGGTGAGGAAATGTGGAAGAGTGACTCAATGGTGAGGGACAGGACACTGGGGCCCAGAGAACCAACAGACCCCGAAGTAGGCAGAAGGAAAGATGCTGGAACAGAGGTAGAGGCAGAGGAAGAGACCAAGAGATGTAGGTTCAGGAGCTGCTACTGGGTGCCCAGGAGCCTAGGCTCTCTCACATCCAAGTAGGACAGAAATCTCACCTGTGGCCTCCAGCTCATGCCAATTCAAGTTCCCTTTGCAAAGACTTGTTTGGGCAACCACAGACCCAGAAAGCAGGTTGGTGGCAGTGGCATCCTGCCCACCCTGATCTCAGAGAGCTGTCTGCCATGCAGGCCTGTGCTCCCTCACTGTGTATGATCTCAGGTCTTCTCTGAGCCTCCTAGGAGGTCCCGCCCTTAGAAGAGCCTGGGTATGCCATGGCTTAGTGGTCCAGGTCTCAGGGAGGGAGGGAGGAGGTCTCAAGGCTCCCTTCCTTCCTCCCCTCCCTGCGGGCTTGGAAAGGCATCCGGCCTCCCACACCAGCCGAACATTGGAGGAGAGCCATCCCCAGACTGGTGGGACCTTGTGCACCCAGGCCAGGTTGCTGAGGCTGGGCAGGTGGATACAGGTGTAGCGTAGCATCCAAGGCCAAGCAGGCCTGGGCTGGGAGCGCAAGGGCGGCTCACAGTCCACAGCTGTTCCGCTTATCCCAGCCTCCCTCCTGGCGGGAACTAGGGGAAAGGTCACAGGCCACCCGCTGTCCCCTGACCGACGCCCCAGCCCATGCTCCACCGCCACTCACCGAGGATCACGGAGGGTCCGCTTGCGTGGTGGTTCCAGGAGTCTGTGGTGGCACCTGTCTGTCCCCGCCCCGGTGGCGGGAAGGTAGGCGGGACCCGGGAGTGGCCCAGCGACAGCACTCAGGAGCCACTGCCTGCAGCCCGCAGGACCTGAGCCTTCGGCATCCCGCCCCTCTCCTTCCCGCGGGAACAAGTCAAGGGTGGGGCAGAGTCTCCTGCGGTTAGATGTTAGTTAGCCATTGCCCCTCACTCCCGCCTCTGGGAGTCTACTACAGAAACTTCGCTGTACAGATGAGGAAAGTAAGGTCTTGAGTGGAGCAACACAGCTCCAGGGAACCCTCAAGCCTCTGGTGTCTGGGCAACAGTAACTTAGGCCTTCAGGGCAGGGGATGCTTTTCTGCCCTATCTCACAGATGGGGAAACTGAGACTCAGGAAGGAATATGCTTGTATCAAGGGAGGTGTAACAGGAAGCATGGGCTAGGCCTGGAGCCAGAACCACAGGGGCGCTCTCACTGGGGGAAAAATGTGTCAAACAAGTCTGGAACTCAGCCTTCCTTTTGAATGGCCTTTCGTGAATAATTTAGCTCTTTCTGAACCGCCTGGCGCTCCTAGCTCTGAGAGACCCCACTGTTCTCCACGGTTACGGAGACCTGGGCCCTCCTCCCTCCCTCATTCAGCAGGCAGTGAGCTATGGGGCTCAGAAAACACTACTCAACGTGTACCTAGAAGATAGCAACTGGTCTCCCATCTCTCCCCCTATCCTACCCCAAGCAGTTATCTCTAGATCTTTAGTACAGTTTGAGCTGGTCCTTCTCAGGCTTGCAGGAGCAGCCTGAGGCTCTGGCCATTGGCCACAGAATCCACATCTACGCGTAAAAGCAGGCTAAGAGAGTCACAGTGTATCTATGGCTGTAGAGGGCTATACAGACAGCTCCTATCACCAGGACGCTTTATCTCTCCAAGAGACTCTTCCCTCACGTGCAATGCCTCCCTCCAACTTCCTCTCCCTGATAACCTGGGTGCCACCACCCCTCCCAAGCCCTGTCTGTCACAAAGCCTACTGGACTAGTTCCCAACTCTGACCCTTTTCCAATCCTCAGATTTTGTGATACCTTGGCTGGAACTCCTCTTGTTGTGTCACCTGTCCATACAAGTGCCTGTCAGTGCTCATGAAGGGCCTGAACCAAGGCCAAATGTGTTAGCCTCAGGGACATAGGCTTAGTTCCGAAAGGAACCCTCCACAGCCGAGGCTACTTCAGTGCCCTGGAATGCTGTCCTCCCAGGTCCAGCAGGGATTCCCTCCATCCCAACTACCCTCCTTGTGCCCCAGCCAGTGGCTAGCCTCTCACAGGTGCTCCACGTGGTACTGCTAGTTTAATGAACTGCTATCAACCCTTGGAGACCTTCTGCTGCTCATCCAATTATTCCAAGTAAGTCCTTTCCCAAAGAGGACCAATAAGCTTCAACGCCTTACAGACTCTCACCAGTTGCCCTAACTACTTTCAGAAGTACCTCTGAGCCACCATAGTCCACCTTATCTTTCAATGGAACATCCTTTCTGCCTGATCCAATCTTATTTCCAAGCATGAATGTCAAGTGCCACCTCCACTAAGGGACTCTCCTGTCTTGTCTGTAACAGCCAACTGCATGGGCTGTGTGGGCGTGGTGGGCTGTGTGGGCGTGGTGGGCTCTCACTGTTCACTGCACACATGAATGGACCCATGATGTGTCCTCCCTGACTCTTGTAACCCTTAGAATGTCCGTTATAACTTTTGTTTATTTAAGATCCTTTATTTCTGAATATTTCTCCTCCCCCCCTGCCCCGCTGCAACCTACAGCCTGCATTTTTGGTGATGGGGATTGACGCAGGGTTTAGATAGGTACTTTACCACTGGGCCACGCCCCCAGATCCTTTGAGCAATTGAAAGGTTAAAGAAAGTTTAATGTTTATATGCACAGGCTGGGGTGAGGAACAGGGGCACAACTCACTGTTTATTCCTTTGTTTGAAACAAACATGTGCCCAGGCTGGCCTCAAACTCCGTAACTACCCAGAGAGGCCTTGAACTTCTGAGCCTTTGCCTTTTATGCAGGGTTGGGAATCCAAACCAGGGCTTTATGCATGCTAAGCTAGTGCTTTACCAATTGGGTTACATCCCCAACAACTCCTAGATTCTGAAGTTGCTTTTTTCACTTAAGGTCAGAGACCTCTCAAGCCAGGTATGGTGGTACACAACTTTAATCTCAGCACTTGGGAGGCAGAGGTAGGCAGATCTCTGAGTTTCGAGGCCACCTTGATCTACAAAATGAGATCGAAGACAGCCAGGACTATATGAGAAACCCTGTCTAGAAAAACCTCCCCCTCTAAAAAATAAAAAAAGAAAGAAAAAGAAAAAGAAGAAGAGAAAAAAGGAAGAAAAAAAAGTCAGTATTCCTTTAGGGATTCATTATCAACTCCAGTTAATTCAACAACTCCAGTTAAATGCTAGCCTGGCACCGTGGGAAGGGCTTAGGATGTACAAGTGAACAGGGTTCAAAGTTCTGGCCCTTGGCAAACTCACTTTCTAGCAGAGATGAATGCGCCAGCAGCTTACTCCACATCTTAACATGGGGCAGGGAGCCCGAGAAGGGTGGGTGGGGCGTCCTCTGGATAGGACAGTTGCTGGAGAGCCTTGGGTCGGCCAAGGTGAGGAAGGTTTCCTGTCTGCAACCTGGTTTGTCCTGTCTGTCGCTAGGGATTCTTTTTCGGGATCAGCTTAGCTCCGCCCTTTGCGGGTGCTCATTTATCTGACTAGATCGCAACTACAAAGTTTGGAGCGGTCACACAGATCTGTAATTTCAGCTCTCGGGAAGTTGAAGCAAAATCACGAGTTCAAAGCCAGCGCGTGGACTGCAGAGCAAGACACTGCTATCTCTTTCTGAAAACAAAACTAAAGGGCCGTCAAGATGGCTCATCAGGTAAAGGTGGTTGCGCCCAGTCTGCCAACCTGAGTTTGATCACAGGACCATATGATGGAAGGAGAAAACCGATTCCCGTAAGTTGCCCTCTGAGCACCCCCCCCACACACAGTGTTGCATGTGCTCCCTCCCCCACTAAATACAGGTAATGGAAAAGACCCTAGTTCATGAAGAAACACAAAAGAACGACTCATCCATAACTGGTACCTGTAAATATGCAGAGCCTCGGGCAACTCGAGGTGGTGCTCACGTTCCTTGGAAAACCTCAAAAGACCAACCTGTCCACATCTGGCCAGATCGCACGAGAATTCTCGTCACACCACCAGCTCAGCTTCCTGACCGCGCCCTCGAGTAGGAAGATCAAGCGTGAAGGCGCCGCTGCAGTTCACGGGAGCAGCCGCCAGGGGGCGCAAAAGCCTGCGTTCTACCGAGGCGGGGTGGGGGTGGGGGTGGGAGTGGAGAGCTGTTAGAATTTCACTGCGAAGTGCTCTCCCCACCACTCCAGGGTGCGGAGCCGCAAAGCTAGCAGTGAGGAGAAGGCGGAGGCGAAACACGAAATGAGATGTGGCTAAAGTGCCAAGAGAGAACAGGGTTAGAGGAGGACTCCAGACCATCCAAGGACCCATATGCTCCCTTTGCTGGGCGGAAGCACCTCGCAGTCACCATTAAAAGCAGCTGACTTCACATTCAGGAATACAGCTCAAGAGCCCAGAACAGGATCGCCCACAGTGTGTGTGTGTGTGTGTGTGTGTGTGTGTAGAAGGTGGTGGTAGTAGAGGGGTTGGTAAGTACACACCAGGTAACTTTATTCGTTTGAAAACCATCCCCATGAATAAACCCCACAAATTCCTTAGGGATGTATGTGTGAAATTTAGCACTCACAAGAAACGATGTAGAAGCATTGACAGTGGGGTGGGGGTACAAGGGCGCAGGAAGAGGGAGCAAAGGGAACTTTGGCCTGAGGGGATATATTTTAACCATCTGTGAATCTGTAAACCTGTTGATTATCTAAAATGTAAACTTATAACACACTTTAAAAAGAGTAAGTAACAAAAATAGCCGATGCTAATTTATGCTGCATCAATAAAGGTCTCAGCACATGGGTCAAGGAAGGTGACAGGTCCCTTTATTCTTCTGTGAAAACTATCTACAATTAGCAGGCTTGTCTACTAAATGTGACAAAATATAGCTATTGATGGGGCTTGACACAAAACTGTAAGCTTATATGATGAGATTTTAATATTTTTGGTAAGTCGATCTCACAGTTCTTTTTAGCTGACAGTATCATGTCTCAATGTCAACAAGTTGGACACACCTGTGTTAGGCATGCCAGGGATTGGAGGTGGAGGGAATCTCACACATACAGATCATAGGTAAGGGGTTATATGCCCTCCAACCAAGTCTGAGGAATGGGGTGGGGCTGACAGCTGATCCCGGGTGTGCAGGCAGGGAGGGACGCTTGTACACACCTCTGCTGCCCAGTGAAAGGCTGGACCCCAGGGAGTAAAGGAGCGTGGAAATACCCCTCTCTCTGCTGAGACAAGACTCCCCACTCACAGGGGAGAGCTAGTGCGGGGTAATAAATGGTGGAGGAGCACTTGGTGGTACCCGAGTGGCTGCTGCGCAAGCCCGCACCACGGGAGTGTGTGAACCGGTGAAAGAGTTAGTTTGGATGAGGTCAGGGCTGAGAGATCAAGAGCAAACCACAAGAGTCGGTGGATTGCTTGTGCGGAGAATTTGAATGCTTGCAGATTCAAGAAGTTGCCACCAGGTGGCGCTGTCCGAAGGATTTGAGAAGACCCATGGAGCTGGTAGAGGAGCTCTGGGGTGCATGCTATCTTCCGCGAATTTCCCTGTGTTCCCGGCAGGGAAGGTTGTCAGGGGACATGGCCCCCAAATAGATCTAAGATCTTCCCTGTGAACTGCGTGTCTGACTGACCCCTCCAGAGATCCAGAAGGACCCAGGATTCAGCCTTTCTCAAACCTCCACAGGCATCACTCAGCCTCCTTCATGGCCTGCCTGAAGGTGACAATCACTTGGTTCACTGCCCTGCCCTCTCTCCACTTCACTTGAGACTCAGCCCTTGCGATGCTGATTGCCTATCCCTTCTCTGCACAGTACCTCACTGCCCTGTCGGGTAGGCAGCCTCCTGCTCTCCTGTTCCCAGGAGCCTGGGTGGTTTCCTTCTCTCCCTGCCTCAGTTTCACTCAACTCCTTAATGGCCTCCTTGTGGTTTGGGCCGTGTGACAGACTTATTCCCTGGGTCAGGACCTTTGCATTCTCTGGTCCCTTCACCGGCCCTTTCCCTGGGGCAGCTGCATGGCTCTTCCTTAGCATATTCACAGCCCTGCTAACCTCCCCACCCCAGCCCTGAGACTGGCCTGGAACTCACTCTGCAGACCAGACTAGCCTTGAACTCAGAGATATGCCTGCCTGCCTCTCCAAATGATGGGATTAAAGGTGTGCGACACTCCCACCCTTGGCTTCTCTGCTCACTCTTGTCTCCAGAAGTGACTGCTTCACTAAAGTAACCCAATGCCTACCTGGTTGAGATGCTCTGGAATCTTGCACTTGCACAGTGCCCTTTATGGTGTATTGTGTGTTCATTCCCGCATCCTGTTTAGGGTCTGTCTCCCTATTAGTGTTGGGGAGACAGAGACCATGTTTGTTCTGTTCATGGCTGAGGCCCTAGGCTCATGCTTGGCAGACAACAGTACCAGGTATGGTAGTGCAAGCCTGTTACCCTAGGACCTGGGGGAGGGTGGGGGGGGAGTTTAGATGCAGGAGAATCTCCAGTTCAAGGCCAGCCAGTGCTACATATATCTCCAGAAAAACGTAGGCAAGGCATATAGCTTACTGGTGGAGGTCCTGTTGGGAATGGGCTTGACTCTGGGCACAAGTCGACACCCACATCCCAAGTGGACAGCACAGAAGGAACTGTAACATGACACATGGTTAGAGGGACTGGAGAGATGGCTCAGCTGTTGAAGGCTAGGCGCACAGATGTTTAAAGATTGGATTTGGGGGTAAAGGAGAGGGAAGGGGTGAGGATAATTGGGGTTCCTACCTGAGCAGGGCATGGTATCTGGAGTGATAGTGCAGAGAGACACAACTAAGGAGAAGCCCAGCCTGCTGGTACCACAGCCATCCAAGACGGGGATGAAGACCCTGTCCCTCCCCTCCATGTGCCCGGCCTCACTACCTTTCTGTGTTCTGGACATCTTTCCTCTTTTAGAGTGTAGAACAGCCAGACAGTGAGAAGGATTGGGGTGACTTGGGGACAGCCTGGACCTCAGAGTCTCTGCCAGTCAAAGGGGAAGACAGAAGTGTCAGCCGGACACAAAAGTGTGAGGGAGGGAGGAAAGCTGTGCCCTGCAGCACTTCCTCAGCTCACTGTGACATCGCTTGGTCTCCAGGGGGAACAGCTGCGCTGCGCCTTTTTCTTCTTGCTCAGTCTGATGTGCAGAAACACATGGTCTAGAGCAAGCCCCTCAGAGCACCAGAAGCCATCTCTGGGATGGAGAATCAGAGGTCTTAGGGGAAGAGGCCACAGGCACAGAGGGATACCCAAGGCTGAGACATCCTGGAGACAGGGCTGGTGTGTCTATGGGGAAAGTTTCCTACCTTGCTCAGTCTCCTGCTCTTGTCTCCTACCGAATTCAGTCATTATCCAGAACCAGCCATGATGTTTGTCTTTGGAACATTCTCTTTAAATCCACATGCTTAGGTTGTATTGAAATCCTTTCAGGCTTGCAGGACATCAGTAACATTAAGGACCACATGTCTATCATCCTGGCTTTCCCAGCACCTGTATGTCTGTGTTGTCTCCTCCTGAAGCTCTTTCTGCAAGGTAGAGGTAAGGAGACTTTTCCTCACCAGCTTTGAATCCATTGCCTTGAACCATCAGCAGACACAACTGATTCCCTGTTGTCCTTCGAGTGTGATTTCCAGTTGACAAGAGCTTTGTAGTAACAGTGAACTCGACACAGTGCACCCTGTGGACGGAGCCTGCTCTGATTCTTGCAAGGGAGATGAGGTCAGCAGGGTAACCTTAAGCAGTGTGGGAAGATGCCTTCAAACCCGTATCTTAAGATTTGAAAGGGTTCCCTTGCTCTGAGGTCTGAGGTGTAGGAGGTGGCCCCTTTCCAAGGGGAAGAGGTGACAGTGGCCTCTGAGAGTCTTCCTGGGAATGTCCTACAGGCCCTCTGGGGGGTGTGAACCTTCCCATGTTCTGGTTTTGTTCAGTAAAGAAAGAAATCATAGCTCAGGGCAGGTCCCTCCACTGATCCTCTCCCACTCCTTCAGGCTCCTCAGAAGTCTCGCCTCTTGCAGGCCCGAGGCTTTCTGTTCTCTCTATGTTCTGGCCCAGGTATACCCTCCAGCCTTGGGTGTGGACATGGACATCTGAGACAGGACAGCTGACGGAGACAATCGTGGCTAAGCTCAGCACAATAGGAGCATACACATTTGCTGAAGGAGCAAATGATATTTGTTTGCATTTCACTTTTTCTGAGGACAGGTCTGCCTCTCTGGCGTTTGGGATAGGTGTTTAGCCTTCATCTCCTCCATAACCTGTTGTTTCCCTTATGGATATCTGTGGAGTAGCTACTGTGTGCTGGGCTGTCTTATAGGCAGGGAGGGGCAGGCTAGACCCCTGCCTGGGCTGCAGGAGGTTGGAACAAGTAAGAGGACAGGAAGAGAAGGGACCACAGGTGTCATCCATGGTGTGAGGATGCACTGAGTTCCTGAGAGTGGTTGGGACTTTAAGGCCAACTGTTTGACTGGAAGGGAAAGCGAGGCAGGGAAGAGACACAGAAGCCAATGGAAGGTTTAGGACCGGGAGCAGACAGTACACAGGAGCCTGCCCATGCCTAAGGCTCATAGGCGAGGGCTAGGGGCAGGTGCTGAGTGGCAGTATCCAGGCAGGATGCAGGAGGGGAGCCTGTGCCAGGGGCTGAGGTGTCCGTAGGCACCTGTGGCCTGCAAGCCCGAGGCCTTATGCAGAGTCAAGTTCACTCGGGTTGAAAGGCCTGAGCTTTGTGGGTGGAGATGTGGGGCCTGGGGTACAAGGTCTGAGGTGTCAGGCTTCTACAAAGACTCTGTCTCTAGGCCGTGAACTTCTGATAGGGGAGGGGCTACTTTCCAGTTCCTTGCCTTTCTCCCTCCCGGCCCTGCCATCTGGGCTTGGGGAAGGAGTAAGGGACAAAGCAGTTTTCTTTCATGAGAGGTTAGCAGGCTGGGGGCATCTTTCCCTCCCAGCCCCCTTCCTTTGCAAAATCCCATCTGTCAGGGCAGCCTCTGACCCCCAACCTCTCTCCTGGTGTGGGCAGAGGATGGGGGAGGGGAGAACCGCCCCCTACAGCCCTAGGGAAGCCACAAGTCTCTCCTTCTAGCCCTTGCCATCTGTCCCCTCCCACTTTGGCCACCTGCTCTATGCAGATAGGCAGGGGCACCTCTCCTTTGTGTTGGCTCCTCTGTGTATTGAGCCAGGCTTTCCCAGACGGGAATGGCTTGTGATCACTGCACCCAGGATCTACCGGCTCCCTCGGTGAACTAAGGTTTCTTAGTTGAGCTTTGCTCTGCTTTACTTAAGTGGATTTAATTTAATTAATTCTGGAAGCTCTGTAAATATCATCCGCCACAGTTTACAATTACAGGGATGGGCTGGTGAGGCAGCTTCAGCGGGTAGACCTGAATTCAGTTCTTATAGGCTCCAGCAGGCAGCACACAAATCCCCAGCTCCAAGAGTGCAATGCCTCCCTTAGGTCTCCTCAGACACCCACACAGCTGCATACACACAGACACAGTGGCATAAATAAAAGACGTTCAACTTTTAGTTTTATGTATATTGGTGTTTTGCCTGCATGTATGTCTGTGTTTGACATGTGTGCCTGGTGTCTCAGAGGCCAGAAGGTGTTGTATTCCTTGAAACTGGAGTTACATGTGGGTGCTAGGAATCAAACCTGGGTCCTCTGCAAGAGCAGCCAGTGAATGCTGTTAGCTGCTGAGCCATCTCTCACACTGCATCTTCTGGATATATAGGTATAACTCCAGAGCCATGTCTGTGTTAGTGACCATTGTCCAGCCTTCAGATTTGACATTGGAGGGTGGCCCTGAGACCTCTCCTGCTCCATTCACTAGCCCCATGGTCATGTGGCCAGGCAATTGGTTTATAGCCATGTTAGCAGAGATTGGGAGAATCACCCTGGTACTTGGGCAGGGCAGCAGAGATCTCAGATGCAGGATGCCTTCCCTAGAGAAACTTCCCAGACAAAGAAGCAAACAGAGGCCAGAAGAAATGGTAGGGGGGCCTTTGATAGAAGCAGACTTTGGAGAAAGGGCAGTAGCATTGCAGGAAGGTAAAGAGGGCAACGGGAGGGGTGGGAAAGGCCTGAGGTCTGCATTCATTGAAACGTTTATTGGGCATGTAAACTTCACTCCATCTCCTCAGGATAATGGAAGAAGAAATAACAACATTTTGTATTCTTGTTTTTATTCTGTAGTCAACCAAAAGCTATTTTGTATGTACCCTAACTTGTGACAGGTGTATAAGACACACCTGCATTTATCACTGTGACTTTACCTTTTAGCTTCTGTCAGCTTTGGGCAGGGAAGGCACCCAGGTAGTTGTATTTATTGTGTTCCTTTAGCAGTCTGGCTCGTTAAGACCGTAGGCTGCTCTGCGGTCCTCTATTTTTAGCTCAACTGTGAGTAGCAGTTGGAGAAAAGCTCACGGAACTGTCAGCATTTGAGGGCTGGTGAGGTGGCTCAGTTGGTAAAGTGGTTTTGAACAAGTATGAAGACCTGAGTTCAATCCCAAGCACCCTCATAAGAAGAGATCCTGTCTCAAAAAACCAAAGTAGGTGGTGCTTCAGAATAACCAGGCTTTGACCTCTGGAACTTTCTTTCAGTTAATTTCCTTATTTATTTTTATGAGAATATCCTGTGTTTATAAATAGATAATGCATTTAAAGGCACAGTATTCAAAAGGCGCTGCGATGGGTAGTCTTCACAGTCAATTTGAATGTTACTCGCTGTGGGATGACTAGCTAATGCAGAAGAGAAATGAAGTAAACATATATTTTGATTTCAGGAAGTGCTGACCCTGGAGGAATTTGAATTTCTGCCAAATGGCTTTCTTTAAAAAAATATATAATTTTTGTCTCATTTAATCTTTTGATAGAACAGGCAGTACATTTTGTTTGTATTTCCCACAGTTCTCTACCCCGCCTCCCCCATTTATATTTTTCTTCTTCTAATTCAGTGAGCATTGCCTGGCCTTCCTGTTCTGAGCTACTTACTGATAACATATTATTCTGATATGATACAGGAGCTTTGTCAAATATAGTTGTTTTCAGCTAGTCTTTGGATCAACCGTCACGCGCTCAGGATCACACAGTGCCGGCTGCCATTAAGGGAGTTGAGAAGTGAAGTTATAATCCCTTTCCACTTTCCAAACCCTCCTTCCCCTAGATTAGAGAAGGATCATGTCCTTCTGAGGTTTTAGTTAACTGATGAGAGTCTCCAGTGAGCCTTTAGAACGGTGTCACCAGGACATCAAGAGGGAAAGTACAACACCGGCCCCTGTGGACCATGGACACCACCTGTTTCTGCTAATGTCCGGTCTAGAACTGGCCTGTTTTCCCACGTCATCCCAGATGATGTCCAATCAGCCATCTGTACCCTTGATAGAGCTCCCTAGTATAAGTTAGTACAGTAATAGAGCCAGTATCTATATTTTTTCAGTCTATATTCTAATTTATGGTAAGTGCTCAGAGTAGTACTAACTCAAATTCTGCTATTTGTTTCCTAGCCTTAAATCCATCAGAGACTCCTTTTGGCCCTCTAGTGGAGTGTCGATGGCCATTCTGCAGCCAGATACACCCCACCCTCTGCTTTTCTTTTCGAGACTGGGTTTCTCTATGTAGCCTTGACAGTCCAGGAATTTGCTCTATTCACCAGGTTGACCTTGAACTCATAGACAACTGCCCGCCTCTGTCTCCTTTGTGCTAGGATTAAAAGCATGTACCATCACTGTCCAGCTTAGATGCACCCTTCTCAATGAAAGGATATGCAATAGTAAAAGTGCCAGCTGTTTGGACCAAAGCAGCACCCAGTCCCACTCCAATTGGCTGCTGAGATTTCTATTACTGGCACCAGGCGGCTCCCCTGGCAGCACACAGGGTAGTACATGCTACATCCTCAAGGGCACAGAGGCCCTTCTCTCCAGACACATTTTCCAAGAATTCCAATTTCTCTCCTCACCTTTCAAGGCAGGAGGAGTAATTGGTTCTTAACAAGAGAGGTCAGGTAATCCTGGGGTTTCTGCCTCAGTCCCTAGATGGTTGGGAAGAGAGAGGAAATGGATTTACAAGATGGAAAGGAAGATCACACATCCTATCCCTAGGACCACTGTAGTCCTTTGGAGTGGAACATAACCACCCAAGTTTCTGGCCCCTTGCTGGGCAGGTGTAACAGTCACTCTTATGTAGGGTACTGACAGAATAGTCAACCCCTCCTAACCTTCATTCATGACTCCCCTCACCCCAGTTCCAACCTCTGTAATCTTTAAATCTTAAGTTTCTATGACCCATGATCAACCTTAGGAATCTCCGGGTTTCCAGGTTCAACAGTGTGTGACCAGACATGGACCACATTGAACAGTTAATGCAAAGGTTGTTTTACTTACATCAGTCACTAAGTTTCCCACGATCTTTCCCCAGAAAAAAAAAAAAAAGGCTAAAGCCAATTCTTTCTTAGTTTTCATTTCAAAAGGTCTCCTTGTGGTAGAATCTACCAATTTCCCTGGCCTCTACTGTCAGCAGCCCCTTTACACAGAGGTAATGTCTCCAGCTTCCCTCCGCCAATCTAGACCTCAGTTTCCGGATAACAGCACCTGAAAGAGCCCTGCCCAGGTCAGTTCTCTTTCTAGACTTTTATTATTGTTCAGTTCCCAGGCTGGAAAGAATGGGCTGGACATTTGAGTGACATGTCAGAGCAGGAAGGTCTTGTCATCTAAAAGAGAGCAAAATGAAGGAGAGGCCTAACACATAGATTCCATGGTCTTTCCCAAATGTGGCAATCCATACAGTCTAAGGGACAGTGTGAGGTCCTTCTGAGGGATGTGGAGATTCCAAAGGAGCTACAGGCAAACTCTTAGCCCAAGGCAATGAGACTCTAAACAACATAGTAATTTGTCATTTAAGGATATGATTCATCCTTTCAGCTTTTCCTAAGAAGGGAGGGTACCAAGGAATATGACAGTCCCAATTAGTGTCCAAACAGGCTTAGAATGGTGGCAGTAAAATGGCTTCTGTTGTCTGATATGGTAGTTTCTGTGGGTTTTAAGAGTATCTTCATTAGATGGTTATTTCTCTATGGAGAGAGGAGGCTTCCATTCAGTTTGTTACAATATCCAGTAACTATTTCAATTGACTCACTTTGGACCTTTCTGTGTCATCTCCTTGGATACTCAGGGTCTCAGATTACCAGGTGTCTCATACCTTTTTCTTCTTCTTGTCTATCTTTTTGTAAGTCCTACATGTCCCACACATATGTTCAGCAATGATGGAGATTATACAATGCTGACTTCTGTGTTCCATCTCACATAGCCTGGGGTTCCCTGGTCACGCCCCTCCTTATACAATGTGCACTGTCTAAATCCAGTCTGGAGATTTTGTGGCCCTTTTAATCGAGAGACAAGTGATTTATAGAGGGGTACCATTGTGCCTTGACTCCTGGCTAGCCTTGAAGGACAAGAGGCTGTCCTTTCCCGACCCTCCACTCCTCATTGGTGTAGGCTTCTGGGACTTGGTTGTTGAAAGTCATGCACTTCTGCTTCTGTGTAGCATGAAGGTAAGGATCAGACAAAGCAACCTAGGCTGTTTTAAATGAATCTTGATTTCTGTTATGACTCCATTTCCCCAAGTAGTTAAATCCTAGCAGAGTTAGCAAAACCACAAATAATTATCTCCATCTGACATTTCTGCTCGTTCTTATAAAGATTATTGTGAGTAGCTTGGCATAGGCTTAGAGATTTTAACAAGGAATCAACAACCTTTGATCATCAAATGTATGTCATCCTAATCCCTGCCTTGTAGAACTTGCTCAGATTCTCTGTGACTTGGCTTTTACCCTCATCTGTAAATTTTTGTTCTCAGTAAAAAGTTATTTTATCACACAAAAGCTACCCTTATCTGGAGTATTCTCTATTCTATCCAAACACTTGTTACCAAAGTTATAACCTCACGCTTACAACCTTCTCAGCCGTTCTCTCTTATACCTGCTTCTTATTTCATATCCTTAAACAAGAATAGAAGCAAATTAGATGTGTGCATCGTAGTGAATAAGGAGCATCTGGACACATACTTTTTTTTTTTTTTTTTTTTTCGAGACAGGGTTTCTCTGTGTAGTCCGGGCTGTCCTGGAACTCGCTCGGTAGACCAGGCTGGCCTCGAACTCAGAAATCTGCCTGCCTCTGCCTCCCAAGTGCTGGGATTAAAGGCGTGTGCCACCACCCCCTGGCTGGACACATACTTTAAAGTGCCAAGGTTTTTCCTACTGTGAAACTCTTTTCTACCTGGATTCTTACACCATTTTCTCCTCCCACAGTCTGACCCAGCCCGAGAGTTATAACATGTTTCCATTTTTGTGGGCGGCTTGGAGATACCAGTGACCTTGAAGTAAAAGTTTCTTTGCAAACAAGGAAAAGCAAGGGAAGTACAAAGGGCCGGATACCTGACGTGTTAATTGTATAAGTGCAGCTTTACATAGCAGAAGACATTCTCCCTGGTCTAGCTAGAATAGAGAGCAACACACAGCCCTCAAAACAGCTGGGAAAGTTATCCCTTTCCCTTCATCCCACCTGTAGACCAAGGCAGCATCTTCAACTGCAACCTGCTAAAAAGGAATCTTTTTTTTTTTTTTTTTTTTTAAAGATGGGGCAATCCCCTTGAATTATTTTTTCACCCCCACATACATTTATAACACTGTTTTCTCTTTTCTCCCTGGAGTTTTCCCTCTGCCCCAGTCCTACAGGTGGTTGCAATAGTTTAGTTTTTGTTTTGTTTTGTTTTTTGTCAACTTGACACAAAGTAGAATCATCTGGGAAGAGGGGATCTCAATTGAGAAAACACCTCCATCAGATTGGCCTGTGGGCAAGTCTAACTATGAGGCAGTTTTTGAACATGAGCACAGCTCAACGTGAGAGGTGCCACCCCGGGGCAGGTGGTCCTGGGTTGAATCAGAAAGCCACAAAAAGCAAGCCTCTTCGGTAAGCAGCGAGCGCTCTGCCCGTAAGCAGCGTTCTTCCACAGTCTCTGCTTAAGTTCCAGCCCTGACTTCCATCAGTGAGAGACTGGGACCTACAAGTTAAACAACCACCACCCTGCCTCCCACACATTGATTTTGGTCTGTGTGTTATCACAGCAACAGAGAAGAAAACCCAGACAGGGCTCCTCTGCCTGGTGACTTGGACCTTAAGTTCCTGGGTCCTGCTTTACTGCTTGACTCGTTTTATAGTAGATTTTATGAAAGCATTTGCTCTTTTTTTCTTTATCTGTTGTTACATATGCCTTTTGGGTTTTCCTCCATAACTCAAGTTTCTGACCTTCCACCCCACGGTCTTCTGTAACTTTCCTGCTACGTCTGGCCAGATGTTAGTTACCACATGTAATTTTAGCATCCTATGTCCCAAGGGCTCTTCTGTGTCTGACTTTTTCTTTCTACTTTAAGTTTTTTTTGTTTTAACGTTTAACTTTCTACTTTCTCCTTCTGGGAACTCTTCATGACCCCTTTTCTTTCTCCTGTTGCATAGTAAAGTCTTCTTTTTCTATATACTAGGTCCAGGGTAGTGAATTCCCTTCATGGTGGTGTGGGTTCCATGGGCCTCATTGCTTTTATTCCATGTGTGTTGTTGGTTGGGGAATATTTCATCTGCTGCCATGACACCTGATGATGTTTTCTTTCTTGAGAGATTCTTCTTCTCATTCCGTCTTCTCACTAGTGAAGAAAATACTCAATACCAATATCAAATCAGGACAGGTCTAGAGTAAGGGCCCAAGGAACTGATCCAGTTGATCTGTCACCCCATATGATTTATCGGAGTCCCAGCTTCATTTTGTCACAGGAAAAATCTCCCCGCTATTAGAGCTTGTGCCCCAGAGGACTATTTGGGAGAATATCATCCTTTTAAAAAATGTATATGGATTGCCAAGAGGTAGTGGCTCATGTTTTTAATCCCAGCATTCAGGAAGCAGAGGCAGGCATATTGCTGAGTTTGAGGCCAGGAGAGAATATCAGATCCCCTGGAATTGCAGTTACAGATAGTGTGAGGCCCTGTGTAGCTGCTGGGAATTGAACCTGTGTCCTCTGGAAGACCAACTAGTGCTTGTTACTGCTTAGCCATCTCTTAAGCTTAAGAATCTCATTCCTATGGGCCTCAGATCTTTTATCCTTTACCTTGGTTTGAAAACTGTATTCACAGAACCTCAATGTCCTCCCTAATGGGCTATGGGGTGTCAGAGGGAGACTCTTCATTGCTCCTTATCTTGGTCCTGCCTGGATGTACTCAACACCCCTGCACTGGAGGGTTCCTGGACCCATGTTCCCCATTCTTTGAGTGACCTTATGACAATCACCCTAGATACATTCTCATTCCCCTGCCCCAAACCTTCAACCATCAAGATAGTACTTTATAATCCAATTTTCTTATTTTAGTTCCTACATGAAGATGCCTGGTTACCGAGGTGCTCTCTGTGGACCCTCGTCTCCAAGTCACTCATCTACTTTTGATTTTTAGGTTTCTGTTAGTTCTGGAGCCGAGAGTGTCTCCACACCCAGGGCCACTGCAGGGATGCATCAGAATGCACCGCCCAGAATGGGACTCAGACTCCAAGACCTTTGGACATGAAGAGAAAGCTCCCATGTTGGGCACCAAGTTGTAAGAAATGGCTCTGGGATCTTACAAAATGGCCACATAATCCAAAAAATTTCAGCAAGGTACAGAGTTTTACTTTTGGAAATGGTGTGTTGTTTTTGCCCAGCGGCGCATAGATGCTAGCAAGCACACCAGTAGGGTCCGCTGGCTTTTATTACTAATGGAGCCATGTCCTGTGCCTCACTCTCAGTGGCTTTGCCTCATGTTCTTTTGTGACTGATTCATACAGAACAGCACAGTTTCTAGGGAGAAATGAAACTTGATAATCTATTTGATTTTTGAGAAGTACTGATTTTGGAGGTATTTAGATTTCTACCAAGTGGCTTCTTTACGATTTTTTTAAAATCAGGTTTTGTCTCATTTAACCTTTTGATAGAAAACACAGCGCAGTTTGTTTACATTTTCCGTGGGTGCTGGGGAGTTAGGGGGAGGAGTTTGCTCGAACCCCCTGAGTCTGTCCTTGTACCATCCAGCATCCTTGGTTCTTCCCATCTGAGTATTAACCAGACCTGTCCCTGAATAGCTTCCCAGACCAGATGAAATTAGCATAGCCTCAGACTCCCTGTCCTTGCTAACAGAAGTCTCTTCTGAATTCCTTGATGCATTATTAGCCTCCTCTGCCTGTCTAAAGCTGAGACACAGTAAGTGCTCTGTTAATGAATCCATGGAATGGAACAGGTCAGCTGCAAATAGACCAATGCAGATATACTCACTAACTGGGAACTACAGTTAACTCAAGTTAACTTATTCTAGTACCTTAAACAAAGTTTTCTTGAGCTGGGGAAGATCCCTTAGTGTGTAAGATACTTGCTGTGCTGGCTTGAGGACCTGAGTTCAAATCCCCAGAACTCAGATAAGCTACATGTGACTATATACCTGTGACCACAGGCTGTGGCACGGCAGAGACAGGAGGCTCAGTGGCACTTGCTAGCCACCAGCTAAGTCCCAGGTTCAATGAGATGTCTTATCTCGAGAGAACTAGATGGAGAGGACCAGTTAGATGACCAGACATAGATCCCTAGAACCTACAAGACAGAAGGAGAGAACTGTTTTTACAAGTTGTCCTGTATGTGACCATACACACTCGTGCATGCACTGCCCCTCCCCCAGGAACAAATGCAAAACATAAACTAAAGTTAAAAGAGAATAAAGTGGGAGGCAGAGGTAGGAGGCTATTTGTGTGTCTGCTCTACACAATAAGCTCTGGGACAGCCAGGGCTACATGAGAGAGCCTGTCTCAGAGCGAGAGGAGAGAGAGAGAGAGAGAGAGAAGAGAGAGCAGGATACCCAAATCCCTCTTCTGGTCTCTGTGTATACATATATGTGTATGTACTAAGCACACATGTGTAAATATAACTTTTATTCTCCTGTAGTAATTGTCTCAGAGGCTTACTGCCTCCATCTCCTAACCTAGACCTAGTCCCAAAAGCTTCCAGCCTTCATACAATCTTATCTAGGCCTAGAATGTTTTCAGCCTCTGAGACATACTGCTGAATAAGCTTACCATTTCTTGTTCTTCCTGAACTCTAGCGGACTGGTTCAACTCAGCTGTTCTGGCTCAAATTCCTCTCCAAGCTGAGTAATTCAATTCTGTCTCTCTCTCTCTCTCTCTCTCTCTCTCTCTCTCTCTCTCTCTCTCTCTCTCTCTCCTCTTCCCCTCCTGAATTGTTCAGCTTGGCCTCATGCTAATTCTAGCAATCTGTTCTCTTCTGGCTCCTTTTTATTTTCTGGCTCAATCTATCTCCACCTGTGTCTAGTTTCTTCTCTCTTTAACCTGTCTCTGTACAACTGTCCTGGTAAAACTGCCTTTTTCCTCTCTCTGCACTGCCCTCAAGTATCTTTCCTTTCCCTCTCTTCTTGTGAGAGTTGGGCATGTCCTATTCTGTCAAATCTTTCTCTGATTCATGACTTTATCTGCCGCTCAACTAGACATCACTTTCAAACATGGGTGTTTCCTTCTACAAACTAACTTTACCTTCATTGTTTGGCATTAAAGGTGTGTGCTAAGGGCTGAGCCACACCACAGCTAGAGACAGATTTTTTTTTTTTTTTCAGTAAATAACAAGATCTTGGAGTTCACAGTGTGATCAATTATCCTGCAACACACATGTATGAACACATCACACACACATACAAACAAAAGTTAAAAAAAATGTTTCCCGTGACAGTTCAAGACTTGGAAATTGCAGAATTCACAGAAATGTAAGTAAGAAGTTAAGTGCTGACAGGAAGCATCCTTCTTGCAGGTTAGCTTTCACAGAGCCAGAGATGCAGTATAGGCTTGAGGACCTGAGTTCCTCAAGTCCTGTGGGAAAGAGGAGATATCAACAGCCTTATCCAGATGTGGATCCTGAGCTACAATAGTGACCAGCAAGGCGTGTATATGATAGTGGCACAAATGCTTTTGGGGCAGCCAACAGCTTTTTGGTTGGACTTACTGTCTATTTTGCGGGATGATATGCATGCCTGGTATTGCAGATCTGGCCAAGAACCCATGGTTGGGGAGCTTACTGGTCCCCAAGTGAACTTACTGCTATTATTTGCTAAATGGACATACTATCAAACCGCCTCCTAAATTCATATCTATACCATAAAATCAGTGCAGCTCACAGATGCCATTAGAGAAGGTTCTCTGTGCCATGGATGGCACAACTGGTCGAGGGGCTGGGAATATGAGTCTGTGAAGTGCTCTGTCACATGTGTGCCATCTGTGTCAAATGTACAGTGTGAAAGACTGGAAGAGCCTGGGGTCAGGAAGGACCAGAGCAAAGAAGACTCCTCTGGGCACTGCAGGGCCACTGTGCTTTCAAACCACAGCAGCTGTGGGTGTCTGCATAGGATCAAGCCAGTTAACATTTCAGCACAGAGAGGGGAGAGGCCTATGAGTAACTGAGGAGCTGGTTACAGCTGGATGTTCCTGGGGGAAGGAATGGTTTGATCATGGTCCATTCGATTGCCCTACCCCCATGAAGTAGGGCCACAGATTAGACTTAGTGGCTTTTTAAAAAAACAAAAAAGGAGGAAGCAACGGTGGATGTAGGGGAGTGAAGGGGAGAGGGGTGGGGTAAGTATGATCAAAATACACTGTATATATGAAATTCTTAAAGAATGAATAAAAGTATTATATTTAAGTATAAAAGAAATTAGCTGCTGTTATTGTAAATAGGATATGTTTATTTAAATAGCATGGTTATGTATTTAATATCTGTCTGTGCTGTATAGTGCATTTTGAAGTATGTTTAAAACATGACACTTCCTTAGCATTCTTCTATTGTTCTTAAATGTTATTTAATTGCATCGTTGTAAGTTACTGCATAATATTCCCAACCGGAAAGTGGAGACAATTGTAGGTAGGTACCTCAGAGCTGGGTCCTGAGTACTGACAAGAATTATGTAGAACGCTCAATTCAGCTTCTTCCTAGGATGGACTCCTGTAGTTGATCTGGTTTTGATAAGCACCGTGGGAACTACTGGTGTGCACATTTGAAAACTAACTGACTTGCCATTGCAGTTAGGGGGATGGAGAGGCAAAGAGGATTGTGGGTAAACATATAGAGAGGTGGCTGCTGAGTTGGGAGTAGAGCCCAGCTTGGGGGCTGGGCATTTAATACTAACTTATGTGTAGACTAAGGCAGGCAGATAGCAAGTTTGAGGACTACTTGGACAAAACACATGAATTCCAAGTCAGCCTGGCACCTTGGTGAGACCCTGTCTCAAAAGAAAAAAGCGAAGAGAGCGAGCCAGGTGTAGTATAGACCTATAATCCTAGCACTAAGGAAACTGCGGCCAACCTGGGCTAGGCTAGTTATGTGTCAAGGCCTTGCCTCAAAACTCAAAAATGTTGGTACTAGGGCCTGTGCAAAACCAAGCAAACAAATTAGGGACTAGTAACTCTTGCAGCTGGAGACTGAGGAAACCCAGCTGGAAGAGAAGAAAGGTCTGCCAAGATCTGGGCAGCCGGAAGGCCAAGCGGCATCTGCAGCTCCTGACGTTGCCTGGCAACCCGGGTGGCGCGCCGTTCGAACGGAAGCGACGGGCCAATCAGGAAGTCCGGGGCGAACCATTGCAGCGACGGGGACGGCGGGCTCACTTCCCTTTCCTCCGGGCCCTGGGGACTGTCTCCCGGTGGGATCGTGGGACAACCGGGGCCTCCCACTCGGAAGAGCCTGCTGGTCTCCACACGCAGTGGCCTCCTCAGGTCCACGGGGACCACCAGCTGTCAGCCTCGGCAGCCAGAGAGGAGTGGGGTTCCTCCGGGCGTGGGCTGCAGGTGAGCATGGGGTAAGGGGGCGGAGGGTCGGGGGCAGTGCCCTCGCATCAGCCCCGGCAAGCGTCTCAGCACAGGGGGTCGACAGAGGAGAGTTCATGTCAAGTGTCCAGCTCAGGGAGCCAGCAGAGGATCCAGTCTGTTGCCTTGTCCTACCTTGCAGCCCCCGTTCCTGGCATATCAGAGGACTCCAGCGGGTTACTCTTTAAGGGGCTTATTGGAAGGATGTGGCTCAGGGGATCCCAGGGCTAGGCTACCCCTGTCCTACCGGCCCTTGGAGTTCCCCTTCAAGACATATGCCTTTCTCTCTCCGTTGGCAACTTTTCTTCCTAAAGCGTCCCGTTTGGAGTTCCAGTGGTGCCCTCTCAGAGGGCCTCCCAGAGGGCAGGGTTGATTCCCTAGGACTGCAGATCCAAAGGCCCTGGAAGTCATGGGGGTCTTTGTGTGTGTGTGTGTGTGTGTGTGTGTGTGTGTGTTTGTGTGTCTGTTGGAGGTGCCTCTAAGCCAGAGTTGCTGGAACTGGACTTTAGAGTTGGGTGCAGGGTCAGGCCCTCCTCAGTGGAGCGTCTAATTTAGGCTGGACTCTTATCTACTCCCCTGTTGTTGATCTCCTTTCGTAGGTGGGGAATCTGAGGTTCTGAGAAGTTGAAGCTGTTGCTCAGAGTCACAGACTTAACTATGCAGGAGTCTTCAGTCATTGACACAGGGACTTGCTGCTGATTTTGATGAAGGATCTCTTCTGAAGGGAACTACTCTTCCTCCGAGCCTCATTCTGACTCTGGAGGAGCTGTGTTTGTCCATCTGTCTTTGTGTCATGCTCCCTACCCCAGCTCTTGTATGGCCCAAGCTGGCCTCAGTCTTACTATGCATACCAGCCTGATCTTGGACTCCCCATCTTCCTAAATCTGCCTCCTCTGATGACAGGTGCCACACCAGTTTTATTTCATTTTCAGGATAGAACCCAGGGCTTGGTTTGTGCTAAGCGAGCAATCTAGTAGAGGATTTACACCGCTGCCTCATTTCTTTCCACACCGTCCAAGCTTCTGTAGCCTGGTCTCTGAGTGCCCTGTTTTTCTCAGTAGCATCTGTTCCATACTATGCATGAGGTATCTTCTTAGGCAGTTTATCGTCTTCCTCAGTCGAATGTGGTAGGCAAGTGAGATGCTTAACACAGGCACAAAATGTCAGGGTGCCCGAAACTTGCAGAATCAAGATGGTCAAAGCCAGTATCTGTTGGCCATTTGCTGTGTATTGTTCTGGGGGTGGAGCAGGATAGGGTGGTGTCACTCAGGTGGACTCTGGCCAGCAGAGAGGCAGCATAGGCACTGTTACGAGCATACACACACACACACACACACACACACACACACACACACACACACTTTCTCTCCCCTCCCCCCTCCAGCTACCTCACTCTAATAGGCAAAATGACAGGTGCCGTGTGTGATGCTGCCATGCCTTGTAGCAAGCGAGAACTGGACAGATGCACAGTGGCCCTCAGTAGGGGCTGATGGGAAATAATCTGAAACTCCTTAGATAAGGATGGGGCACCAAGAGGGACGTAGATTACTAAGCAAAGGGACTGGGTGAGAATTACACATATAGCATGGCATGCTTTGCAGTCCTAAGCCTTGACTGTGGGTCAACTAACTGAGAAGCCACAGACATAGGGATTGCATCTACACAAAGTTATGAGGTCACTGCTCTGCCTGTGGTTTGCCATTGGCTGTGTGGGTTTGGGCAAGTTTCTTCACATGTGAATTCAGGCCTAGGCAGAAGGCACTGTAGGACAGGAAGTAGGTGTGGCCACAGGCCTAATTCAAGCCTCACCTTCCCATCCTGTGTCAGGCCCTTCCCTAAGGCCTTGCTTGTTAGTAGTCTTTCTCTCTTTCTCCTTCCCTCCTTCAGTGCAAGTCTGCCTTGGTTCCCATTTCATTGGGGTGCAAACTGAGTCCCCAGAGTTCGAGTTAGTGGAGAGCATGTGGGGGAGGGGCTCATGCAGGCGCTCACTGTCCTGGGCATCACTGCCCCTCCCATGGCGGCCCACTCACACTTCCTGAGGTTTGTGCAAAGCTACTCTGAGCAAGGCTGACTCCTGGGCAGGCCAGGGCATGAGCCTAGTGAAAACTCCAGAAATAGCTTGGAGCCTGGCCTGCCCTGGAGAATGCCCGGCAGGGTGCCTGACCTGGACAGCTGGGCTGGCTCTTCCCCATGGCCTGGAGCCTTCCTGATCCCCTTCTGCGTCAGCCAAAGGTCCCCCTGTCTACCAAGCCAGAGCCACGTTTCCTTTGAAAGGACAGAGAAGCAGGTGGGGTGGTACAGGATCTAAAATGATCAACCCTAGAAATCCCACCTTCTACTGCGAAGAGAGAACACGCAGCTGCCTGGGCTTGGAACACTTGCCCCGTGCTGAGAACTTTACCCGTGTGAGCTGTGATTTCTGTCCACTCTACGAAGTGAGGGGATTACTGCTTTTATTTCGTGGATACGTATGCTACAGCAGGCATGTGAGAGGACACTTAGAGGAGTCAGTTCTCTCCTTCCACCGTGGGGTCAGGGGACTGAACTCAGATCACCAGGCTTGTATGGCAAACACTTTCAGCCTAAGCTGTGTCTCTGGCCTCAACTTCACCACTTTGAAGTATAAAACGCTATACCCAATGACCAGTCATTTCCCACCCTCAGGCCCCCCTGCACTGCCATCCTACCCCGTTCCTGGTGTTTCGACTCTATGTGCACAGAAGCATGCAGTCTCTGTCTCATTGGATTCTGCTCAGCACACTCAGCCTGCCGTCTTCAAGTTCCCTTCATGCTGCAGCACGTCTGTCAGCTTTCTTAAAGGCCGAATAATCAACTGGACGTGTGTGTTTTTATGTTTCCTTACTCATTCATTCATTGGTGGGTGCTTGGATTGTGCCCGCCTTTTAGCTGTGGTGACGAATGCTGCTGGGATCCCACGTGAGGGTTTCAGCTGGCACGCACGCTGTAGGTCCTCTGAGATGAGTGTTTAGAAGTCTGATTCCTAGGTGTTTCTCTGGTCAATGCTCAACCTGCAAGGAACTGCCATGCTGTAGCTGTCACACACATCGCCACTGAACGGGGTTCTAAGGTCACCCTTCCTCACCAACACTTAACATCATATTGTTATGGATAGGATCTGTGGTAATGGGTATGACACTGTTGCTATGATTTTCGATTTCAATTTCTTTAATGGTCCAGTGAAGTGATGTTGAACATAGTACCTTTCATTCACTCGCTTTGTAGATAGCGTGTGATTTTGTGTATCTGTATGTCCCAGGCTGGCTTTGAACTCATAATCCTCCTGCCTCAGCCTCCCGATTGCTGGGAATAAGGCGTGCGCCACCATGCCCAGCTTTGTTCTCTTTTATGTGGAAGGGCTACACCAACTGACTGCACCACACTGCTGCTCTTGTCCTTGCAGCGTGCTGGCAGAGGCCTTCCGCAGAGCTGGGCTCTGGAGGAGCTGCTTGTCCAGCAGTCCTCATGGTTCACTTTGATGGAGTGGCCATGCCCTGGGCCTGTTTTATAGTGGGGGAAACCAGGTATGGACATGCTCCCTGCAGTGGTTTGGGTGGGATGGGCCAGAGCCCTGAAGATTTTGACTGCATCTTTGGAGGAAGAACAGGGCATGGCTGGAGGTGCTCTGGCTGGAACAGGGTTGATGGAAGGCAGGCAGAGGACTGTGTGGAAAGGCAGTGTAATGTGGAAGCCTAGGGGAGACTTGACACTCAGGGATCCTGGTCTCTCCCCACACCCCCAGCTAATTATTAATTACAGCGGGGAAATGACCAGTGAACCAGCTGATTACCAAGATCTTGTCACATCCTCCTACAAAGGTATGCTGGGGACGAGGGCATTTCTATGCTCCTTCCTTTACTGTGGCCCTCCCTTCCTCCCTCCTCCTTGTCTCCCTCCTCTCCCCCTCTTTCCTTCCTTTGGAAATGGAGTGTGATTGACCTACAGAAGTCTGTATGTGTTTGATGTGTGTATGTTGATGTTGGCCTGGGCCTCCTTCAGCCTCATGGTCAGCGGTGTTCCCTCCTGTTTGTTCCTGGGAGGAGGTAAACATAGCAGAGTGTTAGGGCTCCGGCTAGTGGGCAGCTGGGAAGTCACAAGTGAACACCAGGAATGCCAAGGCCAGCCAAGGTGCTTTGGGGGGAACAAAGGAGGCAAAAAGATCTATGGAGGCCTCCCGGGGTAGACAGCGAGGGCCCTCAGAGGGGTGACATCTAAAATAAGGGTTGAAGACAGTGAGGAAAGCGGTTCTAGATAGAAAGCAATTGGTGCAAAGGCCCTGGGGCAGGAAAGACCTTTGTAAAGGATTAGCCAGGAGGGCTTTGTGGCTGGCCCAGGAATGACAGTGTGGATGAAGTGGTAGATCTGGGCAGAGATTGGAGGGCTGCGTGGGGGTGGGGGGTGGAGTTTATCACCAGAGCGTATAGTGGTCAAGCGCAGAAGCGAAGTGTGATCTGCTACAAAGACACTGCCATTATTGCCCCATGAGACAGCTGAGGGAACTACAGCCCAAAATATAGCTGGATGTGTTTCCATAGGTAGCAGCTACTTACGGAGCCCAAGCAAGCTGTCTGTGGGGTCTTAAGGATTTCCCAGGAGGCACATTCTGTCTCTTGTTTCTCTCCTTCCCATATCCAAGCCTGGGTTCAAATCCTGGTCCTGTCATTTGTTGACTGTGATCTCAGGGAGGTAGCATCACTTCTCCAAGCCTCAGTGTTTTTCATCTGTAGAAAAGGCACAATAGCAGTAGCTACCTCATAGATGGGTATAAGGGTGAAATGAGTTCACATTTGAGATGGTCAAGGCAAGAGGATGGAGAGTTCCAGACTGGCCTGTACTATCCTGTAAAACTCTGTTTAAAACAAACACCCATCCTCCACTCATTGCAACAACAAAAAGCTCCAAACAATGCTGCCAAAGAAATGTGCAGAAATAACTGCGCTTCACCTTGACAGGTGCAATCCTTGTAGTTTCCATTGTTAGTGCCCAAGGCCAGCTCCAAGCCTGTGCCTTTGTTACCCCAGCTAGGGCCAGGCAGTGAGTGAGCTGACAGGCCATGGCGGGTGACCTGTACCCCATCCCCATTAATATCCAGGACTAGAGGGAGTGTCAGTGCTCCCAGGGAAGGGAAGTGGACAGGGACCACTTTCTGTCTCCTCTCCCTAGCCCTGGCCCAGCACTCCACCTGGGTACAGGAGTGCTTTCCCAGGACCTTGGGATCTGAGGCCTTGGTGAGCATCTCCCTTCCCTGGACCTCACAATACCCTGGAAAGTGACAGAAGGCTTGGACTGGCAGAGGGATTCCCCCCAGTAGGGTTGTAGTCTCCTCTTTGAAATATGGGTTTCAGATCATCCACTTCCCAGTGGTCCTACTGTTCAAGGGTTAAATGGGCTGTCTCATGCCACTCTGCTGTAGCTGTCCCTTTTATCCTTCCAGCTGGCACAAAGCTGCAGTCAGCACCTCAAGCCTTGAGAGCTTACTGTAGGCTGTCCCCCAAGGTCCTACTCTTCTTGTTCATGGGACTGTGGCCCAGCCACCTGCTGGCACATAGGGGAAAAGGGTGACATTTAAGGAGTAGTGGGAGGGAAAGTACCCAGGTTGGACCCCACCCCTAAACCCCCCTCTTCAACTTTAGGCAAGTGACTCAGCCTGACCTGTCTGGGGTTTCTATTAGTCAGCTTGATGACAATGGAGTTGCCTCATAGGAAGGCTACCCAGACCACATTAATGCTCACTGCGCCCCGTTTAATCACGGAAAGATTAAATACCCAGAAAGAGCACTTTCCCGTGCCTGGCCGTGGACATCAGCGAGAATCCTGCACTTCCGATGTGTTGCGGGCTGTGCAGGCTCCAGGTCGGATAAGAGCCCGGCTGGGTGAGCCTGGGGGCGCTGTTCCGGCTAGGTTCCCACACCGGGCCGTCAGTCACCCATTGCGGTTACTGCCTGGCTCTCCTTCCCTCTCCTGGAACAATCCCAGCCGGCAGGTTCACCTGCCAGGCCCCGGAAGTTGCGCAAAAGCCGGCTACCTGAGCCAGGTGGGCGGGAGGCGTGCAGGCTGCTGGAAGGAGGCGGCTTGCATAGCCAGGTATGTTGCGGTGCTTGGGGGTGAGGGGCGCATCAGGGATTGTCCCTTCAGTCTCTGCATTCGAGCCGTGGGCCAGCTCCTGCTCAGAGAGGGACAACAGATGGAGGTCACACAGCCTTCGCTCCGCCCAAGCCTCGCTGCCTGAGTTTCCAGGATTGCCTCCAAGTGAGGACGACCCGAAACCAAACTAGGGGCTTTCCCGGAGTCCTGATCTACTTACTCCTTGGGAGCCTGAAGGGAGGGACGAAGTTGGGCTACGGCACTGGAATAGTGACCAGAAAGGCTCAAGGTTGGTGCGTTTAGGACCATTTGCGACAGCATTTGGAAACCCGTGGTGAAAAGAGACCTCAAAGGAGATGATAAATCTCACTTGGCGACCGGGATCCTAGCTTCCTCTTGGAGGGGCCCCTGTGACGTGCGTTGGTGCGGATCCGCTGGCTCATTGTGATCAGGTCTTACCAACTGCTTTGTCCCTGCTGGGTCTTAGGTCTGCCCTTCTGGATTGGATTTAGAGACCCTCGGAGGGGCGGGGTCTGCTCACTCCACAGTCAGAGCCTCAGTCTATGACAGTGTGTCTGGTTTCGGGAGCGCTGCCCATTTTCCAGGTGCTGCGAACCCGTTTGATCTTTCCAGCGGTGACCCGAAGGCACAGGGAGGTCTATTTTTAACTGAGTTTAGATAGGGGAACAGTCTGTTAAGAGCTGCCTCTTGTGCAAGGTGCGAGGCTGGTGGGAGAACAGGGACCCTGGTGTCTACCAGACCAGGCTTGGAAACACACACCTGTCCCCGCCCCCATTTCTATGTAGGGTTAGGTGGTGGGTATAAAGCAAGGTGGTGGTTGGGGGAGCTTCTGCCCTAGCCCTGCCCCTCTGACCTCCTTCCTCTTTCCCAGGTGATGTCTGGGAGGGAACTGCCTCAGCCACTACCAACGGGTTGGACTGGTTTGGGTGGCAGAGCAGATGTGGGGGTTAGGGAGGTAGGGCAGAGTCTGGCTACTCGAGATAGGGCTCTGTAGCAGTTCTGCTGGCCAGACTTTAACCCGCCCAAGGTCACCTGGGGGTCTATTTGTGTGGGGCCAGCCTTCCTTTTCTGCCCAACAGTCCCTTATGCCTTGGGAGAAATTCTTTTCCTCCTCCTCCTCCTCCTCCTCCTCCTCCTCCTCCCCAAAATTGTGCTGAGGTTTCCGTGGGGCCCGGGGAGAGCAGATGGAGGAGCAGATATATCTGTAGACATACTATGACTGATCAGGACTAGTTGTCTTTTAAAAATGGTGATGGAATTTGCTCACAGTTAAAAACCCAGAGAAAGCTTGTCTTGGATTGCCAGTCCTAGTGACACTCCACCCCTCACCCTGGACCCACCTGCCTGTGGTGGGCAGGGCCTCTCTAGTTCACTGGTGTGCTGGTTCTCAGCTGACTCCCGTGGGCATTTTAGTTCAGGACACACTTGCGGAATATCTAGCATGTACTAAGAACCACACCATGAAGCTGAGACTCAGTGAACAAAGCAGCCGAAACCTGTGCCCTCGTGGAGCTGACATTTTAGGGAGTTGGGGACAGCAGAGAAAGAAAGAACCATATTCACAGTAAGTTATATGGTACCAATGGATATAATGAGAAAAGACTGTGTGTGAGTGGTACATGCAGAAGCGGTGTGGTAGGAGTCAGTGTGCTCAGGCCAGGCATCATGGGAAGCTGATTTTTTAATCTCTCTTGGGACCTAAGGAAGTCATTTCCCAGAGTCTCAGTTTTCCCAGCTACAAAATGGTAACAGTGGCTTCCAGGCTCCTGGAGGTGGTACAAGAGAGTAGCTCTGAGTGTCTGGCACACAATGGGGATCCCTGTCTTGAGATGTCTGGTTGTTCCGGCTGGGCTTTTACTGTGTTTAGGCACGCTCCGACTCAGTGCTGTCTGGTACAGTAGCCATCTGCCATGCAGTCAAGGGGAACTTGAAGCACGGCTAGTATGATTCAGGAGCTAGTGGCTGCTGAGTGACCTCAACTGCAAATGCCCTTGGGGGACCCGCCCCCTTTTACAGACCAGGAGGTTTGGCATATGGATTTTACATTGCATGTTTGAGGGACCCTGGAGTGGGGAAACGGCACTTTCTGACCTTGTTTCCTTGGAAACAGAGATGGCAGAGTTGACTTGCTGGGATAGTCTAACACCTGACTCTTGGATAACCACGGGGACGCTTTAGCATCCAGGTCCCTGCAGCCCATGAGCACTGTCAAGATGATTGGTCAGCAGCATAGCACCGGGTGGGGCTGTGACCTGGATAGTTCCTTGCGGCAGCATAGCTTGGAGCTGATGTTTATATCTTTCCACATGCCTGGATCTCTATGGGCTTGGCCTTGGAGCCATATCCTGGGAGCTACCCTAATCTGGACTCTACTAGGGTGGGAGGTGGGGACTTTCTGTTCCTCCCTTGCCGCTTGCTTTTGTGCCACTTGTGGGCCTGGCATGTCCAGGCAGGTGATTGGCACTACGCAGCTTCCTGCCTGGGCTAGTTGCGGGATGTTGGTTGTATCTGGCTCTCTGTGCAGTTTAGGTGGGATGTGGATGATGGTCATTCAATCCCAACTGCCCGGTCGCTAGTACCCCCTCTCTTGGAAGACAAGGGTAGCTTAACAAGTCCATTGCTTCTTTGAGCTTCAGTTTCCCAATCCCTAAGTAGGGCTGTTGAGAGGACCCTGGACCTTGAGCCTGTTTTGCTCTCTTTAAAGTGGACCTGGCTTCTCTACCTCTTTCCTCTCCCTCAGCTGTGCAGGTCCCCGCCCACTATTGGAGGGAAATGGAGTAGGTGGGGCCACAGGCCTTCCAGTAGTACATTTTGCCTGGTGATTGGCTCATTGTGAGGCAGGGGCGTGCCCTTTACCTTATAATAGCGCAGGCTTCGCTGCCAGCGAGCCTTTGTCTGAACGTGCTCAGCTTGTCTTCTTTCCTTGCTTCCAGCGGAGCCCGGTATCCAGCTGCCAACTTTGTGCCTGTATCTGTCTTCTCGCCTCTGCCCTCGGGGTATGTAACGGCCATGCCTGTGGATACGCTGAGCCCTGGAGCCGCCGCCACTCCCGCCCTACCTTTTCGCCTGCGAACCAAGGTCCCTGGCTACCTGCTACCAAGGCCAGCAGATGGGGGAGCCAGGAAAACCGAGTGCTGTGGAACGCCTGGAGGCTGATAAGGCTAAGTACGTGAAGAGCCTGCGTGTGGCAAACACCCGCCAAGAGCCTGTGCAGCCCCCGCTGGCCAGACAGCCCCTCTTCAGCCCTGGTCCTCGCGGCCCAGTGCTTACACCCAGCCGCCGAGTCCTGCCCTGTTCTGGCCGCCGGCCCCAACTGGACCTCGACATCCTTAGCAGCCTCATCAACCTGTGTGATAGTCCTGTGTCCCCATCTGAGGCCAGCCGAACACCTGGACGGCCAGAAGGATCTACTCACAAGGTCCCACCAACCACTCCTCCTCGTCCGCCGCCTAGTACGGTCGCGGTGCGCCGAGTGGACGTTCGTCCCTTGCCTGCCTCACCTGCTCGGCCCTACCATCACCTGGCACCACTACCACTTCCAGCCCAGGCCGGCCCCTGGTCTGCAACGCTCCAAGTCGGACCTGAGTGAGCGCTTTTCTAGGCAGCAGCTGATCTCGAGCGCTTTTTTAACTTCTGTGGCTTGGACCCAGGGGAAAGCACGAGGATTGGGGGTGGCCCACCTAGCAAGGGCCAGCTCGGACATCGTGTCTCTAGCAGGGCCAAGTGCGGGACCTTGCAGCTCTGAAGGGGGCTGCTCGCGCCGCAGCTCTGCTACAGTGGAAGAGAGGGCCCTGGAGCGTGTCCCCTATGGGGTGTCAGTGATCGAGCGAAATGCCCGTGTGATCAAGTGGCTGTATGGGTTGCGGCAGGCACATGACCCTCCCGCCACTGAGGGCTAGGCCTCCTGGACTCAGGCTTCCCGGAAGGACATCGTGAAGAGACAGTTGGCACTTAGTCCTTCACTGTATCCATTGGCTGCTTTCCTGCAGACCCAGAGACCCTTGGGTGAATTTAGTGTAGAGGCCAAGACTTAGACCTAGACCAGCATCCTCTGGCAAGCAAGGACTGACCTGCAGAGGTTTGCTGTTGCCCTTGGTCTCCCCCACCCCTAACAAGGTTTGTGACACAAGTGTGCTTCTGCCTGGTTCCTCGGGTGAGACTGGATTTGGGCCTCTGAGTTGGGAATCAAGTGCTTTGCCAAGTCTGTCTGTCCTAGGCCTATTTCCTTCTTCCCTGTCTGTCCTCCTTTGCTGACTTCCTCTTCCTTACCCAAAGGGCCCTGTTTTCCTGGGAACTCACCCTGGGGAGGAGGTTGAGAGGACGAGGCCTGTC